>CM076673.1:66634029-66836529 GCA_038501925.1 Xenopus petersii | reverse complement strand
AAGTACTTTTGAATAATAATAACCCACTGTATTTATCATTTACACTGTGAAACTATCTTACCAGATTTCCTCTAATAACTCTGTTTAAAATAAACATGGATGAATTTCCTACAACATAAAAAGACCTTAGAATTTTCTGTTGAACAATCACTAACCACAATTCATAACGGCTGATTATTACAATACTGCTTTTATTTTAACACTGTCCCCAAACACAAAAAAGAACACTTGAGCTCTGTGGTTCAGTGCTTACTAAAATCTATTTATATGCAAATATACTATCCATTACTACTACTATGAGAAGGAATTTAGGCATAACAGAGGAAATAAATTATCAATAGAAACCATTATTAAATTCTATTTCATAGCATAACATAAGAGCTCATTCGTGAGGTGTTTATTTTACCTCAAAGGGAAGCTGGATAATCTTGGGAAATACATTTGCCAACCCATTCAGATTTTAAATGCATGTATGTTTTTGTAAAAATAACTTAATTATTAAACTACAAGGTCCTTGCTGATTAATTGTTTAGTAACCCTAGAATGGTACCTCAGCTGTGACTGCAGTAATGCACATGTAGGATGGCTGAATTTAAGCCTTTAGACTTTCCAGCTAAAAAATTGTTATGAATGTTAATTAAACACAAGCATAACTACTGCATATAATGAAAACAATTATCAAACATGGTCACATGGTCATTTTTAAGTGTTTTGTGCTTAAAGGGTATTGATATTTTTCCAAATAAGGGAAAGCATGGGAGATGTTTCATAAACAAATATTACAGTCAGCAGGATCATACGTCCTAAAGATACATACTGTAGCTCCTGTAGGTAACATATTTAGAACTAAATGCTATTAGATCCTCTGCTTTGATGGAACAATGCAGTGTTTAGAAGAAATGATCCTTTGTACCTACTGTGTAATGGTTGATAGAAGTAGAAGTGGTTGTGTACTTACAGTAAATACTAGTGATGGGCGAATTTATTCATCAAGTGCAATTTGCCGCGAATTCCCATGATTTGCCGCCGGCGAATAAATTCACGAAACCGCAGCGAAAATTTGCCAGTGAAAATTCGCCAGCGTAAAAAAAAATGGATGCCGGTGTCAGTTTTTTTGGACGGCGGCAACAAAAACGGACGCCGGCATCAAAAAATAATTTTTCGCCGCTTCGCGAATGTCGTGGGAAATCAGCAAATTTTTCGGTGAAGCCAAACGCCCCAAATTCCCCCATAACTAGTAAATACATCATTTTAACATGCGCAGCATTAGGACCTTCTCCATCCCTGTGAACCCTAACCATTACCCTCATCCCTAATCCCATATCCAATGATCCATTAAATATAGATTTGTCAAATGCATCTGATTACTGTGAACCAAAAGAAGACACACTTTTTACATTTCTTTATTAAGTCCAATATGTGAACTAGAAAAATAAACTCAACCCCATTTGCCATGTCCATCTTCACTAATAACTCCAATAACAAATAACTCCAATAACAAAAAACAAGCACACATTGGGCTTATTATGTACCGTATATACTCGAGTATAAACCGTCCCGAGTATAAGCCGAGGTACCTAATTTTACCTCCAAAAACTGGGAAAGCTTATTGACTCGAGTATAAGCCGAGGGTGAGAAATGTAGCAGCTTCTGGTAAGTTTCAATCAAAAAATTTAGAGTTTATGCTCCCATTGGAGGTGCCGGCGTCTCGTTTTTGGATGCCGGCGACCATTCTTGGACGCCGGCGAATATTCTTGGAGACTATTCTTGGACGCCGGCGACTATTCTTAGGTGCCAGTGACCATTTTTTCGCTTGACCCGAGTATAAGCCGAGGTAGCATTTTTCAGCATATTTTGGGGGCTGAAAAACTCGGCTTATACTCGAGTATATACGGTACATGGTAAGAAGTCTGCCCTGGTCTAGTAATGAGGCAATCATTAGGTTTTATTCTAGTTCATTTAGAGTAATGAAACCATACTGTGGATGCTTTGGGCCACTGACCTAGGGGAAAAAGTCTCCATTCTGCAATACAAAAAAAGCCATCAACTATTATAGAATAACCTTTCTACCATAACGCGTCCTCTAAGCAATATCCATATTAGATGCGAGGTGCTGCACTCATTTCCATTTCATTTGTTTGTTTTTTTTGACAGATCCTATTGCAAATTATTTTCAAGTTCACTATGGCAAAACAGAATATGTGTATTAAATATATATATATATATATCACATAATGGGGATTATCCATACACTACATCACATTAGACAACTAGGGGGTTAATTTATGAAAGTCAGAATGTTAAAAACTCAAAAAATATAAAATATAAAATTCTACTTTTTAGTGGAAAAAAATTGAAATTTTCAAGTTATTATTCCCAGAGGCTGCAAAAAGTATGAATCCAAAACCTTCAACCTGTCAAGGTCCTGTAGAGTCAAAGGCAGAGGTCCTATTTGCAGTTTGAAGTTATTATTGTCTAAGATGGATTTCATACGATAATCTGAACATTTTTGGGCTTTTCCACCAATTTCACAAAAAATTCAAACTTTTCAGGCATCAAATAAGAAAAATATTCAGATTTTTTGCACAACAATCTGAAAAAGTGGCAGTTTTTGTCCAGTCGATATATTCATGGTTTTTTAATGATAAATAAGGCTAGATTGTGGATTCTAGTTTGGTCAAATTTAATAATTGAATCAGAAAAAATTGGTAAATAACTCCCCTAGTGTATGCATACATCCATATATAGGATTAAAATAAACTAATAATGCTCTGTATAGCAAAAATTAGATTGCTATAGGTTTTGCCATTTCTTTTTGATTTAATACATTTGTTGTACAAGGTTTTCATTCTCTTTTAGTCTCTCTCTTTGCCTTTTAGATCATCAGCAATGTGCTTATTTGTACCTTAGCTTGAACTTGTAGTTTTAATTTTCACAAAGAACATAGTCTGAAATCAAGTTTTATGTTACTACCTTTCAAATATTGCTTCATTCCAACTTAAATTAAATACAACCTTGTTATTGAGCTTTTCAATCTATTTTGAAAAGGAGTAATGATCTGGAAAAATTTGAAATGAAACAAGGTTCACCATATCTCCTTATACAGAGAAAATAATGGTCTTAACCAGGTATTTTCTGATGTTCTTAATATACTTGCAGCATTTTAATTCATAGAAATCAAGTGGAAACCTTGTTTCATAAGGACAAAAATGACACACAATCTCATTTATGAAGGCATAAAATGACTCACCAAGCATCTATAGTACTTTTCCATAAATTTTTTTGATAAGTGTTAAACATCAGCATTTGTTTCTTAGATAAGGCTGCAAATTACATCTAACCACGCAGAAAGTTCATTGCATACTTACTTTTTCCCCTTTTTTATTTACTACGTTATGTTTTTTTTTTTATAATTGAATATCTAATCTTTGGGTATCAACTAGATATAGAAGGCAGGCTTATTAAATAATTTAAATGGTTGTCCCAAATGTTTCAGCTACCCCAGAGTGGCAGCAGGGACCCTAGCACCAATTGTCTAAAGACCACGTGTTGCTACAAATGTAGCCCTATAGTAATTGCTGGGTGTTCATCATTACTAAGCACAAATGAGTGTTCCTTTAAAACAGTGTGATCCATACCTGAAACTGACAACTTTTCACAATTTTATTTATGAAAGTTGTAGAAATTCTAGCCATATGGCAACTCAGCAGAGGGTCATACATCATAAAATTCTGGCAGTGAGTGAGGCTTGCTTTCCGAAACAGAGATTTACTTTCAATAAATGAGATTTACTTCCCAATAACTCAGTAAAATCTTCTTTAGAATGCCCATTGCAAGGTTCATAGTTTGTCAAAAATATCTTCTACACACAGTATTTTTGACAAATGAGGTTAAATAATAATTTAATTCTTCTATTTGATATACTGTTGCTTGTTAAATGTCAAAGAAAGTCATATGTGAATGACAGGCGATTCCATTTTCAACCAGAAAAAATCTCATGAAGACAGAAAATATTTTACCGCTTTAGAAAAAAGGTTAAAGAAATGATTTCAAGTTAATTTTTAAAGAATGTGATCTGTGATGCATATCACTATAAAATTAAAATTATGTATTATGGTCCATGCACAAATTCACTGAACCTTTGTATTTAAAATGTTATGGTAATAAGTATGTGTGGAATTGCATGTATTACTAAGAAAGGTCTTGCTTATTAATAATTAAAAACATGCCCCAGTGGTGCAAGGTAATTTAGTAGATGGATTTCTACAAGTTGTCATAATAAAAGCAACTGTTATTGGGCATAAAATGGCATGCTTTTGCTATACAGAAACATCTGATTTCAGTATAAAAGCGATTAACAACTTTATTTTTATATAGTTGTTTTAAATATAATATATTAAAATAAACTATAAAAGCATGGTAAGCATAACAATTGTATATTTTTAAGGTTGTTATAACAGGGATGTATTAAAATCCATTTAGTCAGCTATAAGTAGCACATTGTTTTGGAGAAACACTGTTTTCCATCACAGTTCTGCATATTAAGTTCCATATTGCTATTTTGCTGTACTATCCTCCATAATATTGCAGTGGTCTTTGAGCACAAAAGGTCCATATATAAACATACTGGGGCTCATTTATAAACTTCACGCAGGGCAGACTGATTCGCACAGTGAATATATTTGCCATGCGCATGGTTATATTTATAAAGCTGGATGTGAATGTCAATAAGAGCCTTTTAAATATGTCAAAAATAGCAAATATTTATGTGCACACTCTGCGTTTGAATCATGCCACAACTTTGGTGTCGGAGAAAATATTCGCAAAACAGTTTCACAAATTATGAATCTTAGTTACTGTCAGAGCTATTGTCGTACACAACAACCGCGCACAGTGGGCACACTCACGCAAACACTTGTCTCATTTGCAAAAATGTATTCACAATGCGAATACGCAAAAAAACCCAGAAAGACGGGCAGAGCAGTGCAATATATTAGCGTTCAGGAAAAAACATGGGCAATACAACCATTTGCGAATAAATATGCGCTGCACGAACTTTAGAAATGACCCCCACTGTATGCAGACCCTCTGCACTCAAAGGGACCACTGCAATAGCATGGAGGATGGTATTGTTGTGAATTGAATATTTTTGTGTATATTGACCCCTAAAGACCTATACCCAAATGTCTGAACTTGATGTAAAATGTTGCTTTTTGTGTTTGTGTTTTTAAACTTCAAAAATTAAAGGTTTTAGAAGAGTATTGGGGGAGTTTTATTTTTATTCCTGTTATGGGCTGGTAGGTAAAAATATCCTGGTATGTCATTAAACCTACTAGCTAGGCATACTGTATTATTGAGTATAATATTACAAAGGATTACGATGTCATGTCTCGTGTTCAGCCCCCTGGGTGTTCTTGTCTCCAGCTTTAAGATCCAAAATGCCTCCCTCAAATTTAGGGAGCAGACCCAATCCCCACCTCTGAAGGGAATTCTTATTTATTCAATGACTTTAACTGTCAAATGTTGGGTACTGTTGGGGGAACATGTAGAGAATTGTTTTCCTACCGGGTACCCTTCATCTTTATTTGCTATTGCTCTGATGTGTTCCCTTATCCTCTCTTTTAAACAACGGGTCTTACGGCCAACATATTGCTTTTGGATTTCAGCAGGTATACAACCCTTTTGGTGTTATATTATAAAAACCCTTATTCTGGTATGTCCTTCCCGTAACAATAGATCTGAAGTTAGGCACTGTAGCAACTACCTTACATGTTTTACATGTGGTGGTTCCACATCTGTAGGTCCCCTTTAGGAATAACCAACTGTCACCAGGGTTTCTTGTAGTTGAAGTTACTAAACTAGGCACTAGAATCTTCCCTAGAATAGGGGCTTTTTTGGACACACATCTGATGTGAGTGGATGATACTCTTATAGCCTAATAGCCTAATATCATTTTATAAAACTGGGAGGTGTTTTCTTAAAATGCTACAAACCATTTCATATTTTACACTGTTTATTTGATCTTTATCCTTTGTATTTCATTTCTTTTTTTTCTTTTTTGTTATTGGGTGTATTTTTCATATCACTCATTTGATATCTGCCTGCTTTATCATACGATGTTCTCACCATCTCCTTAGAGCAGTGGTCCCCAACCAGAGATAGTGAGCAACATGTTGCTCTCCAACCCCTTGGATGTTGCTCCCACTGGCCAATCACAGCACTTATTTGGCACCCCATTTTTCATGCTAGTGATGCTCCCCGTGTACTTTTACTTCTGAATGTTGCTTATGGGTCCAAAAGGTTGGGGATTCCTGTCTTAGAGAAAAACCCTTCTTGGTATCCTATTGCTCAGGAGTCTTGATTGTTCCTTAAAAGTGCTACAGTTCCTTCTGTATCGGACAAACTTACTATAGGGGATGCCCCTGTGTTTTGGGTGACAACTATTGGCTCTTAAAATGGTGTTGCCTACCATGGGTTTTCTGAAAATGTTATTTACAATCTTCCCAGTGTGACTATCCCCTTTCAATAGGAGATCTAAAAAATTAATATTGTGTATTTAACAATCTAAAGAAAAACATAAATTACATGATTGTGATTCAGGTAAAAGTCCTTAACCAATTCTTGTGGACCACCCCATACAAATAAGAGGTCCTCAATGTAGCGACCATACCAAATTATTAGTTCATGAAAGGAGTTTTCATATCCATAGATGCAGGACCGCTCCCACCAGCCCATATATAGGTTGGCATAGGAGGGGGCAAAGGATGCCCCATAGCCATCCCCGCCTCTGGAGGTAGAAATCCCCATCAAAGTAGAAAAAATTATGTGTCAACAAAAATTCCAGAACCAAAATCGTGTAGTGAGTGAAATCCTTTGACAAAAGACTTGACATTCATCGAGACCCACATATATGTGTCCATGCATTTTAATGTGGACAGTTACTTAACAGTAGTGATGTAGCGAACTGCCGATTTGATGTTCGCGAACGCCGTTCGCGAACACCGGCAAAAAAGCGAACAGTTCGCGAACAGTTCGCGAACTTCGAACGCTCGATAAAATCGTTCGATCGAACGATCGAAGGATTTTATTCGTACGATCGAACGATTTTCGTTCGAATCGAACGATCGAAGCTATTCGATCGAATGATTTTAATTCAATCGAATGCTTATAATCGTTCGAACGAATGGAAATCGTTCGATTTTAGCGATCGAACGGTCGAATGGTCGAATGGTCGAACGAAATTTTACTTCGAATCGAACGCGAACACCAATTGGCGAACGTCGCGCGACGTTCGCGAACATTCGGCGGACGCGAACAGTCGAAGTTCGCGCGAACTAGTTCGCCGGCGAACAGTTCGCTACATCCCTACTTAACAGGTGTCCGGAATCTCTAATATAGGAATTCAGCTGAGGAACCAAAGGTTTCAGACATGTGTCAACCCAATTCGAAAGGCCTTCATTAGCTGACCCTATGTTTGCTATAATAGGTCTGCCTTCAGGAGAGGACAAATATTTGTGGATCTTGGGGAGATGGTGAAAGATTGGTATTATGGGCTGTCGTCTCACTAGATATTCACTATCCAGAGCATCCACCACCCCCAATGAGATCCCATAAGAAACTAGTTTCTCAATGATAGCCATATATTCATTTTGTGGGTTGGAAGGGAGCTTTTCATAGGTGTCTAAATCATTTAATTGCCTTTAACCTCTAGCATATAATTTGCGGTAGTCATAACTACCACGCTCCCGCCATTATCTGCTTGCCGAATTGTGATGGCTGTATTGTCCCTCAAAGAATTAATGGCCATCCCTTCCTCTGTGGATATTTTCTCAGGAAAGCTCTTAGTCCTGTTGGAACTTGACTTGATGAGGTCACTTACAGAGTGCTAGTAAGGCACCATCTTGAATACACCACGTAGTTTTGGTCTCCAGTGCTCAAACAGGACATTGAATTAGAGAGTGTCCAGAGAAAAGCAACTAAGCTGATAAAAGGTATGGAAAATCTCAGCTATGAGGAAAGACTGGCCAAGTTTGGGTTGTTCTAGCTGGAGAAGGGAAGCTTTAGGGGTGATATGATAACTATGTATAAATATATAAGGGAGTCATATAATAATCTCGCTGGTGCTTTATGTACCAGTAGGTCCTCCCAGCTGACACAAGGGCACCAAATTCAATTAGAAGAAAGGAGGTTCAGGCTTAATGTTCGAAAGGGTTTTTTTACAGTGAGAGCTGTGAAGATGTGGAATTCACTCCCTGAATCAGTTGTGATGATTGAGATATTAGATAGCTTTAAGAAGGGGTTGGATGGCTTTTTAGCACGTGAGGGAATACAGAGTCATGGAAGATAGCTTGTAGTACAAGTTGATCCAGGGACTGGCTCGATTGACATGTTGGAGTCAGGAAGGAATTTTTTCCCCCTCTGTGTCAAATTGGAGAGGCTTCAAACAGGGTTGTTTGCCTTCCTCTGGATCAACTAGCAGTTGGGTAGGTTATATATAGACCTAAAAGTTTGAACTTGATCAGCGTGTTTCTTTTTTCTATTTTACTATGTTAGATTAAGTAAACAACAGGTGATTTCATTTAGCGGGCCTCTTAGATAGCTTTTGTATGAACATCAGTAATTCATTGTGTTGAGTAAGTAAAAAAATAAAGTGAATCATTTTTTGATTCAGTGGAGCTCTGTAGCAAGACTTTGGGATTTGCTGTGCCTCATTACTTCTAATTTCAAAAGGGTTCCGAGTTTCAAAAGAATAATGAAAGTAAAACAAACACAGGTTAATTACTATCACACTGTGCACATCTATAAGTCAAGTTTGACTGAAAGTGTTACAGTGAGATCATGCTGAAATGTTGCTAACAAAGAAAAAATTATTTGCAAATCCCAAAAGTTTAGGCTTGATTTATAGTCACTTAGGGCATCTCTAGCTGTTAACATGGGCACAGGTTTCTGCTGAATTTTTTTTATGCTGGACATATGCATTTGTATTAAGCATCATTGTACTTAAAGGAGAAGGAAAGGTTTAAATGAAGTAAGTTTTATCAGAAAGGTCTATATAAATACACCAGTAAATCTTCAAAGCAATGCTGCTCTGAGTCCTCTGTCAAAAGAAATAAAGCTTTTCTTTTCTTCTATTGTGTACACATGGGCTTCTGTATCAGATTTCCCAACTTCAGCATAAACCTCCAGGGCTATAGATTGAGCATGCTCAGTTTGCTCCTCTTTCCCTCTCCCCCTCCCTTTTTCCCCTCCCTCCTCCACTCCCTGCTGTAATCTGAGCCCAAAGCTGAGTGAGCAGGGTGAGACTAAGGCCTGAAGTGATGTCACACCAAGCTAAAATGGCAGCTGCTATCCTAAACAAACAGAGAGAGCTTCTAGAGCTGTTTACTCAGGTATGGTAAAGCAGACTACTGAATAAATATAATGTTATAGCTTGTACTATTGTGGCTAATCTATTGTCGATAAACTGCTTTGTTAGCTTTCCTTCTCCTTTAAAATACCAGTATTGGTACTTCTTTGTTTCAGGTACAATACCGTATATTCTTTCAGTTATGACGATGCTATTTGGTTATACTGTATGTACATACATACATTTCCTGTGTTCAACAGCATGTGCAAAATTAATGCATTACATATATTGACTGTCCAGAAACATTTGCAATACACAATGAAGCCTATGGGTGATTTTTCTGCAATGTATACAATGAAGTCTAAGGGGGGGAGGAGTTTCATGTTGACTTTCCTGTGCAAAATACTTTAGGGTCTATGGGTGTTTTGTGAGCACAAAACGCTCAATTTTGTGTTGGTTTCTCGAAAATGTACGATGATGGAAAAATGCTCATCACTAATTACGTATTCTTACATTCTTTGCTAACTTTGGATGTTTCTAACTCTAATACAAGGCAAGGCTTATAACATGTAGTTCTGTCACAAGTCACAACCTCACGTTAATACTATGAAACAAACTAATTTGTATGGGAATATGATGTTTAAGTTCAGCAGAAAGTCAATATGTATTCTTTCATAATAACAGTCTTGTCATAGTTATTCAGGAAGTGACTGGTAGAGTAAGGTTAATTTATTTTATCTTCTTTATTGGTTACACATGCAAAGATAAGATAACATTAGACATTTTTAAGAAATATATGATTAATCTGAAGCAGGTGATGACCTTGTTTCTATCTAATGGGTTACAGTTACAATGTCAGCTTTGTTAATTCAGGTATATGTAACTCAAGTTTATGTAACTGTAAAAGACAAATTCTTAATTTTATCTGCTTATTATAACCAAACTAAAAACATAAGACCCTATTAACTTAACTTTATAAAGCTATACAAAATACTTAGAACTTTAGAAAAATGCTTTCACTAAGCACCTGGTTGTAGTATAAATCCAACCACAAAGTTCATAACTTATTGTTATGATTAACTTGCCATTAAAGGAAAACTATACCCCCCAAACAATGTAGGGCTCTATTAAAAGATACTGAGTAAAACAGCTCATGTGTAAAACCCTGCTTCATGTAAATGAACCATTATCATAATAATATACTTTTTTAGTAGTATGTGCCATTGGGTAATCATAAATAGAAAATTGCCATTTTAAAAAATAAAGGCCGCCCCCTGAGATCGTACGATTCACTGTGCACACATACAAAGGTCACATGAGCCAATTAACAGACAGAGTTCTGCCTTTTGCTTCCTCACTTCTTCCTGTTACAGTTAGTGTTGTAGTATTTCTGGTCAGGTGATCTCTGAGGCAGCACAGATAGAGTCACGAAATGGTGGTTCAAGGCAAGAGATGTAAAAGGGCAATATTTATGTAAATATATATTCCTAGATTCTTTAATATGTCATTCAATTTGATATAAACTATCTGTTGCTTAAGTATTCATTTTGGGGGTATAGTTTTCCTTTAATGATGTTAGGTCAGTGCTATCTGTGTGCTCTATAACAGCTAATAAAGGGAAAGTAGAAGAATGACAACATTCCAAACAACTGCTAAACAAATCCAATCCAATAATTGTATAATATTTCAATCATGCCACGAGGGAATATGCAACTGCTAAAAACTTAGGGAAAACCTGAGGCTGGGTCAACAAATAGCTTAAGCAATGTCTATAACAATAGAGCAAACAAGTGAAATGTCATGACTATCACATACATTATATGGCAAAAAGTTTGTGGGTGCTCCTTGTAAATAGCAAAGCTATCATTGCTAGCACAGGTTCCTCTACATTGTACAATGACATTCTTGACAATTCCCTGTTTCCTAATTAGTGGTGAAAGTTTGAGGAAGTCTTTTTTTCTGCTCAAGCAGGGTAATGACTCTGTCCACAAAGTGAGGTCTAAAGAGAATTGGTGTACAGAGATGAGAGTTAATGTACTTGACTAGCCTGTACAGAGACTTGTGAGCTCTTATTGGTCACAAAGTGCAAAAACGGGCAAAGCCTGTTTTTCCATCCTCAATGGCTGTGGGTGAAGGTTTTTTCACTTATAAATATAGAATTGGTGCAGGCTTCCCTTCTCCCACCTCCTACTCAACTGTAGCATGTGCTGCTGTGCTCTGCACCTTACCTTGAGTATGTTTTTTAAATTAGTAATGTGCTCGTTCTGGCCTCCACCAAACTGAGAACCTATGTGATGAAGTGAAATACTAATTGCAAGCCAGGCTTGAATCCCAAAATCAGTGTTCAACCTCACAAATGCTTTTGTGGCTGAATAGAAGCAATCCCACTAACAATGTTCCACAATCTAGTGAAAAGTCTTCCCAGAAGAGTAAAGACTGTTATAGCAGGAAATGGAAGACCAACTTCATATTAATTCCCTTGATTTGGGATTGGGTAGATTTGTCAGAATGGGAGATGAATAGAAAAAGACCATGCAAAATAAGCACCATAAATTAGAATAATTCTGGAATAATTGCCACTGTCTATTTTTGGTCAAGGGCCCCACCTTAACATCAGAGCTGACATGTAATAAGGGCATTTCACAATTAAGGGCCTTGAATGTTAACAAGGAATAATAATATTATTATTATAGATCATTGCCTTATAATAAGAGAGCTCTTGAGTTATTTAGACAGCTTACTGTATTTCACTGGTAAGCAAGAGAAAGATAAGAAATTGTAATTTAAAATTGCTCTATTTTAGCCTCATCGTGGCTTTATATTTGTGATGGGTGAATTTGTGTTCACAAATTTCAATTTCGACACCCGTGACAATTTTTAAATGCGGGCCTACCTTGTTCAAATGCAATAAAGTCAATGGGCATCCGAATAATTTTGACGGGTGACAATTTTTATGCAAGTGACTTTTCTGATACACACCAAAATTTTTTAGACGCGGCGGATATTTTGCCTGCAAATTTATTCGCCGTTGGCAAAACGTGGAATTCGACCCGAATTTGTGCTTGCCAAATTTATTCGCCCATCACTAATTGTGATTTCTATCCATTATTCTAATGATCAGAGTCTTTGTAAGATCGTACTGTATAGTTTGACAGCCCTCTGGAAGGTTTGACTGGGCTGCCTCGGCCAAGCAGTCACAATAGATTTAGTAAAAACTTAAAAAGAAGCAGCCATGGAGAACAGAAAGAACCAGCAATATATGGCTCTTTTTTTAGGAACAGTCAGAAGAGACAAGACTGATAATGGAAACAGGATTGACAGATAAGGCAGGCAAAGTCCAAAAGGCAGACACAGTTAAACTAAGAGCACAACATTCTGCGTTTAAGCCCAGTAGCAGGCTTCCTATTATGGTACAACAGTATAGGGTCTGTTGGGTTTTCTAAAGCATTCTGGGCAACAAGTCTGAGTGATTGAAATGGTTTTACTGTAGGTGAAAAATTATACAGCCGCTGTATGTAGTAAACTACATCCCTTGGTAAAATATTAGTTGCCCTTTAAATGCACTCATATATGTATTAGTTTTTTTTATAGAATACTTAATTTAATGCCATGATTTTATGATTCAAAGGAATGCCATTTTTGAGCTGCTTAAATATAAGAGGCTGCCACTGGCCTGCTAAATGGCATAAGGCAAAAAATAGGACAAAATATTTTGATGGCTAATGCCTATGGTAGTAAATCAATTAGTTTATAGTCCTTCAGAAACTTTATGAGGCATACTAATTCTGATATTTCATTTTATAGCAAATGGTGTAATGAAAAAAAGAAGAGCTGTGTGTGTTAATCAAATCTTAAGACAAAACATACCAGGAATAATACGTCTGAGCTCAATGTAAAGCTATTCTCATTTTAATTACACAACTAATTTAATTGCATTCATCACATCAAAGAAATGTGATTATGCAAAACCAAACATCACCAAAATATTAACTAGATACAGAAGGAAGGGACTTTTGAAATAAATAAATAAAGGTAATAAAATAAAAATGATTTATACTTAGCTGATGAATATGGATAATGAGTTGGACGTGGCATGAACATCTCCTTCTGACAGAATAAAGAAGAATTCATTTGAAAACATGTCTATAGTTCAACAGCAAAATATGACAAAGAACCCTCATCAGAAACATGGATGGAATTTAGAAGCCAGAGTCAACAAATAGAGCTTTTTAAATATGACAAAAAATTGCGAATATTTATGCGCGCACTCTGCGACTGAATTATGCTACAAGAAAATATTCACAAAACAGTTTTGCAAAGTGCCAATTTAAGTTACTGTCAATGCTATTTTCGCGCACAACAACCTCGCACATTGGGTGCGCTCATATAAACTCCTGTTTTATTTGCACACCATTTGCAAAGATTTATTCACAATGCGAATTCGCAAAAAACGGAAAGACGAGCAGAGCAGTTCAATATATTAGCGTTCATGAAAAAACATGGGCAATACAACCATTTGCGAGTAAATATGCACTGTGCGAAATTACCCCCACTGACATTTATTGACTTCCATAGGTATACACTATGGAAGTGCAAAAATCCATACTGACAATAGGACATTTGCTTTCACCATACAAATGGTGATCTTATTATTTACCCAACAGTTGGATAATACTGACATGAGGAGGGCATCTTTTTATGGGCTTATACATGGGTGTACAGGATAAAGGTACATTGTTTAATCTGTTATTGTACAAGTGCATTTGAGCACCTATTGTACAAACTCCAGTATCCAGACTGTTTATGTTTTATGACTAGTGGCAGTAAGAAGAATGTTAAATCAAGTCTTAACAAGCTATCATTGTTACAGTTTATTTGATTCCATGGTGTGTGCATTCTGGGTGAAAACTGAACAACAATAATTGGGGTAATATTTTATAATATCTTTTCATCTGTATGTTGAATGATTGTTTATCATAACTCTAGGCTTATATAGATATGGAAAACCAAGATGGATTCATTGATTTTCCTTTTTGCTCAAAGCTATGTTTTCATGAGTAATGCAATTGTGATGACCCCCCTTCCAGCACATAAGCACACAAGGTTACAAGGACAGACAGGAACGAATACAGCTGCATAAACCCTAATCTTGATAAACCCATGAAATATGAAGTAATGGAATAGGTACAGGGATGTCAGCCTCCTGGGTTTTTCCCCAATCGGAACCCCAAATCATCTGGGTGGGTTGACATCTCTATGGGTATGATAATACATTACAGCAATAGTTTAAATCTGTGGCTATTCATTTACGCAATAGCAAAAGCCAGCTCTTAGTAGAAAATCTATACCATCTAAACCTCTATAGTCGAAGGGTGGCCAATCAACTTTTTTTTTTACAAAGTGTCCTTCATAGGGGCAGATTCACTTGAAAAGTCACAAGTGACTGCTTTGCACCCATTGCTACACTTCGCCAGGCGAAAATACACTCACTAAAATGCTGAGTGTCATCGTGGGCGCCAAATGCTGGCGACTTTTCGGTAGTGTTACAGTACTTCGGCAATGCAAGCAATACAAAGCAAAGATGCGCTAGCATTCATTTCTGCCTAGCGCAAATTTGCTAGAGATCTTGCACTCAGGTTAATTTGCATACTTCTAGGAAATTTAAAGTTGAATGGACTTCTTTATGTTATATGCTGCAGCAAATACATTACATTACACAAGTCCAAGAAACCTTAATAAAGACAATAGAGTTGTTATAATGCCCTACACGCGAGTCCACTGTATAGTTAATGTTCATAAATTAAAAAATGTATGGTGGAAACTGGTTATCCCCAAAAAAATTTTTAGGACATCTTCAGGTTATCACTCTAAAAAAAAGGAAAAGGCGCCAGCATTTTTTGAACTTGCCATAGATGCTTTTTCTACTCACAGAATATGATGTAAGTAACAGAAGATTGAGGAAGATCTATGCACTCCAGTGCACTTCCCCTGGTCTGAGCTGGCAAAGGCAAGTCTGGCGAAAGAGGTATCGTTCAGTATAATCTGCATTTTAGTGAATTTGCCAGAGCAAAAATTCGCCTGGCGATAGAGTGCAAATGAGTGCTAGTGCCTATCTCTTTCACTGACGAATTGGTGCATGTGCCTGGTAGTAAATTTGCAAAGTCCCTGCGGCTGGTAACCTGGCAAACTGTCGATAGCATTTGCCACTTCGCCCTTTAGTAAATCTGCCCCATATTGTCTTAGGGCCAATTGCATAATACTTGAGAATAGTGATGGGCGAATAAATTTGCCTGGCACATATTCACAGCGAATTCCTGCGTTTCAGCGCCAGCAAATAAATTTGTGAAAATTCAACAGCGTAAATTTCTGATTTTTTCGTGAAATCTTTCGAATTGCTCGATTTTTCTGTGAAAAGGTTCGAATTGCTCGATTCTATAGTGAAAACTTTTGAATTGCTACATTCTTTTGTGAAACCGTTCGAATTGCTCTATTTTTTCGTGAAAACGTTAGAATTTAGCCACCCCAAGCCTTCATTAAAATCTCCCCATGTGAGCACTGGAAAACTTTCCAACATTAAGAAATTGTCTCTGTCTGCCATGTGTAAGCCCAATGATGCCCAGACATGTAACTGATCTGCCTAAAAGCACTGTCCCTTTAGAGCTCTGCAAATGAAGATTGTCTCCCTAAACAGAGAACATTTTTATGGTGCTTTTGGGTGACACTTCTGCTGTCAAATAAATGCATAATGTAAAACAAGTTATGCAAAAACTTAATCCAGTTATGAAAAACATATTAAATATGTAGTGTTGAGCTGTCTCACATAAATATATTGCAATAAACAAGCCATTATATGTTACATGCAAAGACACCTTAGGTAGTTAATATCATATAGCATAAAATGTTGTTTTTTTAAAGAATAAAGTATAAGTACAGTGTATAATTTTATATATGCCGCTGTGTAGATATGTATGAGCTCTTGAAACTTTATACACACTTCATAAAAGGGTTGTCTGTCTATGGGTAACACACTTTAAAGTGCTCTAAAATTAATAATAATGAGTCAGAGCATTAGAAGGGCTATAGTAACCTAAAACATAGTCAAACTGAGTATTGTGATGTAGTTAAGTGCACTAACAGTTCATTAGAAATGGCAATAGATGCGTATGTATAAAATGCAGTCTACTTTTATAATATAAAATCTGCTGGATTCAGAAAAAGTGACAATGCAGTGTAATCGTTAATCTAGAAACTATGATTAACAGCTGGTGCCTTTTAAAGTTTATCTCAATGCACATATCATATGTGTTTCATTATTGCCATAACTCTGCATTTTGCACTGGTATGTGGAAATACATTAGAATGTGCAGTTTCTAATTTATTATGATAACAAATCTTATTGCTTTGAGGTCAAAAATGTCCTTTCCTGCACTGATTTCCTTCCTTGTGGCGCTACAGGAGTCCTGTGCCTCTGCTACAGGGGAGAGCAGAGGCACAGGACTCTACCCAGGGTCAGGACACACTGGACTGGTATACCCCTCCAAGGGAAATTCTCTGATCCACAATATCACACAGGGATATGGTTGAAAAGTTTATTTTTAAAACACTGTAACTTTAAATAACATGCAGACAAATGTAACTTTATCTTAGTGGGTGCTGTTTATAGTCACACAAATGATCAGTAAGTGTGTGCCTTTGGCGCACAATCCCCACTGAAGGTGAATCTAATAGGGGTCCTACACTCTACAGATCTCTCTATCCTTGAGCCTAACCACTTGTGTCCTTAAGATGGCAGCCTTGTCACCGCAGAGTACTAACCCTCCTGGTCTCCTCGATGGAGTCTCTGGCTGCTCACTTAATAACTCCTGATCCTGTCTTTCATTTCTAGAGTGACTATACCAGAACTGCCCTTGCATTGATTTCACCTATTCTGGAACCTTCCTTTGTTCCAGGCCCTATTGAGCCACACTGTACTTTCTCAAGCAAGTGTACAACTTAAAAAGACTGAGCACCTGGGACCTTCCCCTTTTATAAAATAGAATAGTGACATATACTGGCCAGTCACAGAACTGCCAGCAGAATACTTTCGCATAGGAGAAGGAAACGGTTTCCCTTGTATAACTGAGAACCCAATCTATCTGACTAAATTATGCCCAATAATGCACACAGTGTACTGACAAACATCTAATGGAATTTTCCCCAACAAGCTATAAAATGCTAATTACAAGTTTTTGTGAAAAGCTATTGTTGTTGTTTTGGTTTTGCTAACACCATTACGTCATTTGCATAGGACTCATACATTGGGCATAAGTTGGGTTAGCAAAAGGATGGTTCCTGTTGGGAACAGGGTGGGTTTAAATGTGATTGGTTGCTTACAACCAGTCCACTAGTCCAAGCAAGTAGCCAATGATATAATTACCACAAAAGACCTGTTGGTCTGTGAATGTGTATGACCTCTATCTTCCTGTATAAACTGTTTTCCAGTGAGCTGCTTGGTGACAATAAACTAGCTATAGAAAATATCATATATAGTGTAAGAAACCACAAATAATGTATTCTATAGACATGCTGATTATAATCTACAGTTTGGTAATGTTCCTGTTGTGAACTATTCCTACTGTAAATTATATCTATATGAATATCTTGTAAATTATATTCTTTTAAATGGTGAGTATTGATGTCATTAGTTATAAACAGTGAGTAGTGATGTCATTTCTGTCACATGACTCACTAAAACTTGTGTAAAAATAAATAAACTACCCCCTGTTGCAAAATATGAGGATATTAGAAGTTACCTCGGAGTTCCATGACCTGTATAAAAACATACGGTCATGAAACTCCTCTGTAACTTATAATATCCTTATAATTTACAAGAGGGGGTACTTTTTTCACTATATAGCCTTATAACTTAATGGAACTTAAAGGAATATGTCTGTATAACATCTGTGTGTGTCACTATACAACATGCAGAACCCATTGCTGCTGCCAGCCAGCCAGTACTCTTTTTTTGATTACCACTCAGGACACATCAAAAAAGGTGATGTTTGTCAAGATCCATTTGCAAGGATGCCACATCCTGAATGGAATTAATTGGGCTGGATAGATTTGTGTCATCTGGAAACACTGATACATTACTTACAATACCCTTCCCTAATCCATTAATAAACAAGTTAAATAAAAGTGGACCCAATACCAAGCCCTGAGGGACCCCACTAAGAACCTTATTCCAAGTAGAGAATGTACCATTAACAATCACCGTCTGTACCTGATCCTGTAGCCAATTTCCTATCCATGTGCAAATGACTTCATTAAGCCCAACAGATCTTAGTTTGTGGGATAGGGTATCAAACGCTTTGGTAAAATCCAAATGGATCACATGTATTGCTCCCTGCTGTCCAGCATCTTACTTACCTCATCATAAAAAGCAATTAAATTTACCTGACATGAACTATCCTTTATAAAACCATGCTGTTTGCTGGTCATAATGTCATTCACTAGTTCAAAATGTAATCCCTAAACAAGCCTTCAAACAATTTGCCCAACACAGATGTCAAATTTAATGGGCTATAATTACCAGGTAGAGATAGTAATCCCTTTTTAAATATTGGAATGAAATCAGCTTTTCTCCAATCCATAGGTACCATTCAAGATGAAAGCTGTTGAGAACCAGAAGCTTAAACAGTTGCTCCTTTTTTTTCACCAATGCACATTTCATTTTTGCTTTTACGACTGTAAGAAAAAGTGACACCTTAGAAAATCAACCTAAGTAAAAGGGAGAACATGCAAAATGTATATAGATAGTATATTGTATAGTACTGAATGTTTTCCAGCCATTGCTTGTAATGTTTATGTTCCCCTGCCAATGCATGCAATACAACACTATGCATATATGCCAGGGATTAAAGAATATTAAACTCTTCAGTATGGTTAGTGTTATGTGACTTACAAATAGAACATTAAAAAACCCTCACAATATGTGCAGTATTTTATCAACATTTTTTGTTTCGTTTAAAAAAGTTTTAAATTAAACATTTAAACATGTAGGCCTCTTGCACCTAGCAATTGTTCCAGGCTGGTCCAATGCAGTACAGATGCACACGTTTAATTAAGAATGCCTGGTACCTCTCATATACAAACCAAGATTATATTCGCTTATATACTTAAAAATGAACCTTGAAATGGTTTTTCCAATAAAAATAAATATACTGATATGAAATCTAAAGAGCAACAATGTCTAGAAGAACAAGACTGATCTTCAGTTCATAATCTTCTGCAGTGTATTATCTTGTCAGCTCATTTATTACAAATGATTATTATGGTAGATTGGGATCAGAATATTAAATATCTTCATACCATATACATAACACATAAAATGAAAACAGAAATGGTGAACTCCAACAGTAATATGGTAAATCAAGGGCCCAAAGTTTCCTTTTCTTGGAAGGAGATAGAAGAGTTTATTCTATCATTTCAAAAGTCAGTTGATTTTTTTTATAGAATCATAGCCTGTGATGCAGTTTGTGGAATAAGTTCGCCTCCAGGCAATGTGGTTAGCAAACCTCTTGTAACTTACATTTACAAAGATATAAATATTAACTTGCAATCTAAATTACTATTCAAATTAGCATGCCCATGCAATGGCATGTTTTGCTTAATTTAATGTGCTAGAAAAGTGCTAATACCAGAGACTAATGTAATAATACCAGGGACTAATGTAATAATAGGCATGTGTGTTGTTCCTGGTCTGCCAATCCATGAAAACCATGGACAACAAGCCATTAAATGCTACTTCTAGTTGTTATGGGTTGCAAGAGCTTGACCTAGCATGATTACAACAAGTATTTCGGACAAATTATATAATTGCATATTGCGTAAGTACAACGCATTCGTGATTTCCTGAGCATCACTATCTGTGCCTGGCACTTGATGTTCCAACTAAAAGGTGCAGGCGGCATTTTGTACTGCACAAGTGCTGGATGCAAGCATTAAGTGAATGCCAAAATTGTGGCCCTTAGCACACCAGCACTTCTGTTTATTTTACTAAATCTACTCTGACACATCTAAGCTGACTCTAAGAAGGAGTATGTTCCAATATATGTGTCCACTGCAAATTTGCACAATATTTCCTTCCAGTCAATCAGTATATTGCACTTAACAAGGTGCAAGTTGAGGCCTTAACAAAAAAAAGGTTTGTCATCCAGGTAGTAAATAGATGAGAACTTAGACACCCTTTAGTTGCTTATGGTTTATTTGGCACAATACATTGCAGACCCAGTGTTAAAAGGCAGATGCCATTGGCAGATTTACAATATAGGGTTCCCTTGCACTACATTAATATTAATTAATAGGTAACAAACACATTCCTACTCGTATTCATAAGTACAGGATCATTTTCCCAAGTTCCTAAAAAGTGGCTTCACATGCCATAACCCATTGTACAAGCTAGAAAGCTAGAATTTTGGTATGGATCAGGCATCCTAGAGCGCATTTATTTTGAAGTCCACCAATTCCATTTTAAGCAATTTAAATTCCTTATAATTAGGAATGAACTAAATTTATAATTTTTGGATTTGGCTGAATACTGAATCTTGTTAGAAGGTAACAATTCTCTGTTCAGTTCAGAATTTCATTTTCCTCATCCAGAGTTTTGAAGTTATATAACTTTACATGTTCAATTGTTCTTGCATTTATTCTTCATTAAACAATTAGATGTCTAAAGTCTAAAAGTTTCTACCCTATAGCTTGTGAATGATTGACTGATTCCTAATGCTTTGCATGCAATTGAGCAGAGGGTCTCATTTAGCTCCATTTCCAGTTACTGCCATTTTAGTGATGAACCCCACTAATGCTAAAAATTCAAGAGAAGGCAAATGTGGTCAAGTAGAATTGGAGCACAAGGCAAGGACAACACTTGTCTGTTCAGTGTTGCACTATACCTTAACCATGCAAGGCCACCTAGCTAGAGTAGATGGCGCCTGCATCCCTAAACACATGCACACCGAGACACATGCTTCGTTCTATTTTTAGGCCAGATAGAAAAGTAGTATTAATGATGGAAAATTTTCAATAGGTTTCTCTGCGTAAAAGACACCTATAGACACCAATGGGTGAAAACAATTGTCGGGCATCAAAAAAAATGCCACTCCTGGTAACTAAGAGCCAAATTTCCGGTTTTCAACCCGGAAATTCGGCTCTTCTAGTGCAGAGCGCGCAACTGCACTAGCTACGTGGACAACCCCCCACCCTGTCCGGTCTTGAAAAGTGAGTGCCGTGGGGACAAAACGAAGCCCACCTCAGGCGGCAAAATGCGCAGGATCGGCCCTGCATACTACCTATTCCCTGGTATGTTTAAAATCAATTATGTTTTCCCAAATTCAGTAATTCATTGCAATTAATCAACTGTGGTTTTGGGTTTAAGAGAAAAACAGATACAGTATATACATACTAAATGAGAAATACAGTCACAGAGTCTATAATATGCTACATAAAAAAAAGGGTTGTGGCATAAATAATTTATACCTATTTTGTTGGAGTTGACAAACCACGACATACTGGAAAGTATATAGACAGTCGTTTTCAGCAGAGCTGAGAAGTTATTGCACATTAAAACCAACCTGGGGGCATATTTATAGTTACAGATTAAAATCCGTTATGGAGGCTTCACACAAGCCAGAATTCAATTACAAGTTTGTTTTGGGCTGTCTATGAAACCTAGACCAAATGATATTATTTTTCGACAACTGAAAGGTTACAAAAATGTTATGATATGTTTCAGGGCAAAGTAGGACAGGAATTTATTCTCTGAAGCTCTGACCTTCCACTGACAATTATGTTGCCTTTCTTTTCAAAGATACACTGTCTGAACATTTCTGTTTTAATGTGCTTGATAGTCTTATTAAATGCTGTACAGACCTTGGTAAGGGTCTGAAACTAAGGATACAAAACTAACTTACAACTTAAAGGAAAACTAATGCTCAGCAAAGCCTTAGGCTAGAAATGATAATAATCGTAATAAAAATCGCTAACGGAAAAACTATTCGCAATGCGAAAAGTTATGCCTTTGCGCGAACAAATTTTGCTTTGCGCGAATTTAATATAGCTTTTGCGAGCCTGGAAACTGTTTAGCGACCACTTCCGACAGTGAAAGACCGTTTGCGAATTTTATAGTTTGCGCCAATGCGCAGTCAATGTAATAAAACTTCTTACTGAAAAAGTCGTTATGTTTGCTCCAAAAGATTACGACACCTTCAAGCACTTCTTATGAGTGCGCAATTAAAATTCGCAATGCGCAATTAAAATTCGCAATGCAATAAAAGTTTAAGAAACAATATAACTATGCGAGATGTGGATTTTTAGTCTTATTGGTGCGAATTGTTTTGCTCTTTGCGACTTTTATTACATTCCCCTGCATGTGTTTTGAGCTTCAGTACTAATCCAAGACCACCACTGCTCTGTAGCATTAGTGATCTGGGCTTGCAAAGATTCCCCCATCAGCACACCATCTTCTTTTCTACTCATTCCTAGAACATGCTGCAGTCAGTTACATCAGTTTAGGTATTGCTACTGTCATTTTACCAACCCACAATATACAATGCAAACGTAAGATTTATGGATGATAATTAATCAAATTTATTGATGTCAGATACAATAGGGTAGTGGAGGTAAGATTTGGCCTGGTTAGGCAAGCTAGAGGGATGGCTTATTGTGCAGGGAGAGGAGCGTTGGAGACATAAGTCTTGATTCTGGTAAGGCAGCAGTGGGAGCAGCATCCTGCCGAGTGGTGGAATGGAGCAGTATCCCCCAATCTGTAGAGTATGTGTACCTCTCTCCGGTTAAGGGTGCCGGGAGGAAAGGATTTGAGTGAGATCATTTCGCTTCTACTTGCCCATTCGAAAGAGAGAGAGAGAGAGATATAAAATCAGGTAAGGTGAGTAGGACTGGTGGCCTTGATGCTGCCCAGGTCATTATTTTATTATGTGCACAGCCACATTAGTACTTATAACTAGAAAATCAGTAAGCTGGTTTAGGTGTCAAGCATCTGCACTTTGCCAAGTTTCCTTGAATGGATCTGAATCTGTAAGGGCTAGCTAATCTATCAACCTAGAGGAACTGCATAAAAAAGAAGTAGAAAAGTGTCATAAGGATGCATGCTGTACTCTATTTAAGGAATGTAAGTACTGCATGTCTTAGATAGGAGGATAAAAAGAGCAGACACTGTCTCTCTACAGTTTAATAAAAAGAGTCTATTGCAGCCGTACACATTTTGTGCTTTCATGAGCCTTTCATTTCTACAGCTTTCCCTGCTCTCCTAGCTGAAGGTTCAGTGAGATGAACTTGGTCCATCCACTCACTATAGTGAGTTATTTTTGTTTTTTCATGGGGCATTGTTCCTATATTTTTTTTCATTTGCACTATGTAGAGTGCAGGAATACTATGGGTGTGAGAGTGCACCTATTAGTATTTTTGCCTGGGGGAATGCCTACAATATGCACCTTAAGTGCAGTGCAGGGAGTGCAGAACAGTCCTGTCCTTACTAGCTATGGAGTGCAAAGACCCTCTGTAAAAACAGTTGCACTGCATCTATATTTCAAACTTTACATACTGCCCAGAAGGTCATAAATGACCCCATGTTACTTACAAAACAATTATTTCATTTATTGTTTTAACACAGAGAGGTCATATATTTGCAGATGCGATAGCTAACTAAAAGTTACCTATATCAAATGTAACAACCCAACAAAGGCTTTATTTAAGGGAAAGAAAAACACAAAAACACTAGTTTAAAAAGTTTGGCTTGGAAAAGAAAGCAATGTTGACTTCCATGTAAAGTCTGTACAAAACGAGCTGGCCTGAATTCATCAAAGTGTCCGAGAACAGTCATAAACAGTTTCTATGTCAAATCAGTTTGTAGCTATGAAAGAGCATCACTTTTGCAGCCAGTGCCTCTCCTTTTAGCCATTGAGCCAATTGTAATACATCATCACACAGACATTAAAAAGACATCACAACAATGAGACTGCTGTTGACAAGTTGTATTAATGTCAGCAAACGTAACTCTAATACTGCTGAAGTTACATGGGAAAAAAAACTTTTCTCCTCACCCCCACTAGAAAAAAATCCCCTATTTCTTTAATGCTAAGCCGCCAAATTATTTCTTGGCTTTTTAGTGCACAATAGTCATCATAGTCCAACAAAAGAAGAAAGAAGTGCTTGCTATTTGGGATACAAGAATAGAAGAAAAAAAGTAGCATTCATTCAATAAAGATGAATCATAAAAGTGCCACAGTACTATCCTATAATACATAATCACTTTGGCACAATCTGCTGTGCCACTTTCAAAGGAAGTGCTATGATTAATCTTTCTTGAATTCATTTAATTTCTCTACACTGTGATTTATTTTCTTTTCCCTGACAAAAGCAAGCTTTGTATTGTATATTGTTGTTTTTTTTTTTTTTTTTTTGTAATTCTAAAAGCAAAACCTCATTTAGTGTTCTATCTACAGTTAAATGAAAGTGCTGTTCAGTTGTATATGTTTTAAGTGTGCTGTACATGTTAAGGTGCACTACATGGCAGCATTAAGCAAGATGGTCAGTGTAATCTATAGTTATTACAAAGCCATTTCATTAAACATTAGTTCAATAGGGAAGAGCTAGTTTCTAAAATGATGCAAAGGATAGAATCATCCTTATAATCATAAAAGAAACCAGGTGTTAACGGTAGATATTATAGGGGGAGAGAAAAACAAATAAAGCCTTCTGAGGACTTTTGCAATTGTTTCTTTTTAAAACATGTTTAAAAGATAATAAAAAATCTTCTATTGGGCAAGTAGAAAAAACTCTAGAGTAACTAAGACTCTATTCAAGTAATCCATAATTATTACAATTAGAGGCATCTTCTATACAAAAACTGTTTATTGTACAGTGAAAGAATATATAATGCGAAGTAACCTTGTTATATGCATTAATTACCATTGTTCAATGGTTTTAAACTATTTGTAAATTTAATTAGATTTGCAATCACATTTACAAACCTTAAAATCAGACGTGTTTAAATAATAATAATAATGATGATATTAATACTGAGAAACTGCTTGAAATTACATTTTTCCCTTAAGTAATAAATCAGTTTTTGGACAGAGGATGCCTATAAACATAACTTGGTGATTTGAACTTGCAACGTTGAAACGTGTATATTATCCCTTCTTTTTTGCTGGATTACAGTTTTAATAGAAACTACAAAAAGTGAGATTTTTTGGCCAGTATTACTCCTGGGTAGTGTCAGTCTTGCAATCCAGGAGTCACATAATCACTAAAAACAGATGGGTGCATGTAACAGTTGCATAATAAAATACTGTTGTACTGTACTCGTAAAACAACAAAATCAGTAGTGATGTATACGTTTAACAGTTCATTTACCTGGCACCTCAGCAGACCTTGGCAGTACAAAGGTTTGTGGGGTAGCACTTAAGAAGCAGGTATGTTTTCTTTTTCCTGCCTTGTTCTTGGGTGTCTGTATTTGCCTTTTGCATGAGCTGCTTCAAATGATTCATAGACATTATAGTAGCCAGGGGGTGATGCATCCTGAAAATGAATAACAATGTATTTAATTTTAGTTCACTTGGAAGCCAAATAATTAAAGTACAGAATGCATTTGATTATGACATTGTGTGTTTGTGTGTGTAACTAGTTATATAACTAAACCAAATGCTAAGGACTAGTCAGGAAAGGCCCTATTTATAAGTATATTTGGAAAAGATGGCGGCAACGCCAAAAATTTCCTACAAATATTTATTGAGCACCCTCCCAGCTATTAGTATCTTACCATTCTGGAATAAATAGTTTACTTGTATCACAATGTAGATGGATCTGTTCTAAGCAATACCTCAGTTGTTCTGCAAGATTTATTTTTGGATGTTGTATGAATTATAGACGTTACTATCTTATCTCATTTTAGCCTGCAAATAAAAATGCTATTTTTGAGGGGTTTTACCCTTGAAAAAAAACAAAACACCCATGAAGGTCAAATGTTATTGTTAATTATGAATTATCTTGCTTTTCAGAAAGATACCGATTTTCCATTCTCCAAACTGCTGCCTACTAACAAGCTTTATTATGCCCTAGCAGCCAAATAAAAATGAACACATTGCAAAATCGCTTTAATAATGATGCCTACATCATACTAAAAAGTTCACAGTTGTAAAGTGGACTACCCTTTTCATAATATGCTAAAAATCATTTAGGGACATATTTTTCAAGGGTCGAATTTCAAATTGAAAAAACTTCTAAATTCAAAAAGACCAACCGAAATTAAGTCAAAGTTTTTTTTGGTAGAATAGGTCAGTTTTAAATCGAATAGGTCCATATGCGGGCGATTTCGAATTGTATGAATCAAAGGAATAGCACATTCAAAGTTTTTCCCAAAAAAAACTTAGATTTTTCAAAATCCACCAATTGACTCCAAATAGGTTCTAGGAGGTCGCCCATAGGCTACAACAACAATTCAGCCAGTTTTAGATGGCAAATGGTCGACGTTGAATTTTCGAAGAGACACTACATGATAAATTTCGTTATTCTAATTTTTTAATTTTTCTAATCTGATCACTCAGTAAACCAATTTAAAACATAACTTGTACTAAGTAGATTAAAAAAGAGAATCCAGGAAAAACTGGGGAAGGAACAGGGAGACGGAAAGACTATGGTATGGGGTAGGCAGTCTGTATCTATGAGCATCAGAATGGGTCTCGTATCCACCTAATCGGCTTACAGCCAGCTGCTGGAGTCATCTAAGGATACCCTTTTCAATGTGCCATACATCAACCACCCCTTCACCCGCATTGCACCCCTCCCAGTTGTGTGGACAAGGATATATGACTGAAGCACCATATAGATATACAGTAAGTAAGTATTAAGCCTGCCTGAATTGCATTCCTGTCTCAAAGGCGCAAATAATTAATAACATTGACAAGCTCTACCCATTCATGTTCCACCGATTGCCAACCCCTTCACCACAGAGCACCCCTCCTGGTTCCGTAGGTAGAGCTTAACCTATAGTATTAGTCTCATTCTGCCACCCTGCCTAAGTGTTCTTAAAATTTAAAACCACCGATTAGAATTTGAATTCCAATGTGAGATTTATGATCACTCGACCTTAGAAACAGTTCAAATTAGACCATCCTTCACCTAAAACCTGCGAGTTCATGTAGAAGTCAATGGCAGAGGTCCCTTGAATTATTTGAAGATGTTAATTGTAGTGATAAGCCAAATTTTTGCCAAGTTTCAATTAAAAAATGATGACCCATTTTGGGGGCAAATTTACTAAAGGGCGAAGTGACTATGTGTCCATAGTTATCATTGCTACCACAGTTACTATTGTTTCCATTGCTACCAAAGTTACTATTGTTTGTTACCATTCCTACCATAGTTACTCTTGTTTCTATAGTAGCCAATGATATCAGTTACTATTGCTACCATAGTTACAATGTGTCCACTGCTACCATAGTTACTACAACTTTCCTACTGGAAAGGAACTGTGAAAACAAATCAGTGATTAAAGATGGTTGGGGCTCATTTATCAACACTGGGCAAATTTGCCCATGGGCAGTTACCTATAGCAACCAATCAGTGGTTAGCCTTTTGAAGTAGAACAATGAATGCAGCAATCTGATTGGTTGTTATGGGTTACTGCCTATGGGCAAATTTGCCCAGTGTTGATAAATAACCCCCACTATGTCTTGTCATGTTACAATACTAAAGGCCATGGGGTTTAACAACTGAAATTCTAAGTTGTGGTGGCAACAGAGTGAAGGAACTTTTAAGGAAAGAAGAAAGGTTGATGCGCTGCTTTGAGACTTTAGAAACCCATGGTTTTACTCAGGAATATGATCTCCACCTTGTTTACAACCGTTTACATTTGTTTTGTTTTATATTCAGCAGATTGTGTTATTAACCTAATGATATACATGGGCTATGAAGTCAGAAACAAAAATGCAAGGATAATCAACGAGATAATGACTAGGGATGTAGCGAACTGCCGTTTTGGTGTTCGCGAACGCCGTTCGCGAACACCGGCAAAAATGCGAACAGTTCGCGAACTTCGAACACCCGCAAAATCGTTCGATTGGAACGATCGAAGGATTTTCGTTCGAATCGAACGATCGAAGCCATTCGATCAAATGCTTTTCATTCGATCGAATGCTTACAATCGTTCGAACTAATGGAAATCGTTCGATTTTAGCGGTCGAAGGAATCGAATGGTCGAACGATTTTTATTCGAATCGAACGCGAACTCAAATTGGCGAACGTCACGCGACGTTCGCGAACATTCCGCGGACGCGAACAGTCGAAGTTCGCGCGAACTAGTTCGCCGGCGAACAGTTCGCTACATCCCTAATAATGACACAGCTTCTGCATTTAATAATGTCTTTATTGTGGATCTATATAGATAACTGACGTAGAAGCCAGTAGATGTCGCAGTGCAAAATTATATAAAAATGTAACATTGCGAGCGAATTGTGAAAGGGCTGGGGGCAGGCCCGAAACAATGCAATTATTACAGGTTAAAGACATATGTCGTAAATAAAGGTTTTTCGAATTTACCTCTGGAATGGTGTTGTCATATATTACAATGCCATTGCTACTATGCTACTATTGTTCCCATAGCTGCCATAGTTACAATTGTTTCCACTGTTACCATTGCTACCATAGTTACTATTTATTTTAAAAGTAGCCATCAGTTACTATTGCTACCATACTATTTGTTTCATGGTTACAATTACTACCATAGTTAATATTGTTTCTATTGCTACCATAGTAACTATTGTTCCCTAGTTACCTTACCATCACTTACTATTGCTACCATACTATTTGTTTCATGGTTACAATTACTACCATAGTTAATATTGTTTCTATTGCTACCATTGCCATTGTTGTTGCTATCAGTTACTATTGCTATTATAGTTACTATTAGTTAATGGTTACCATTGCTACCATATGTATTATTGTAGCCATTGTTTCCACAGTTACTATTGTTACCATAGTTGCTGTTGTTTCCATAGTTGCTATAGTTTCCATAGTTATCATTGCTACCATAGTTACTATTTTTACATAGTTGCCAAAGTTATTATTGCTACCATAGTTATTATTGTCTCCATTTCTACCATAGTTACTATTGTTTCCATAGTTACCATTACAATCGTAGTTAATGTATTTTTTATAGTTCCTATTATTTCCATAGTTACTATTGCTATAAAAGTTACTGCTTTTGATTAGTGATGGGGGAATCTATCCAGTTTCGTTTGGCGAATAATTTGCAAAACAGCTAAAAAAATTCGCGAAACAGTGAAAATGTGTGAAACACATTGAAATCAATGGGCGTCAAAATAATTTTGACACGCAACAATTTTGATGCGAGAGTCAATTTTTGTACGTGCCACTATTAAAGTCAATGCGCGTCTAAATAATTTTGATGCATGACAATTTTTATGCGTGCGACAATTTTTTTGTGGCACTGGGTTTTACGACAGCAAATTTTCACCTCAGTTTCACCAAATTTCTTTGTGGGCATGGGCAGTGAAACTCGGAAATTTGCCGCAAATTCATGCTTGGTGAATTTATTTGCTCATCACTACTTCTGATATTGTATCCATTGGTACCATGGCTTCTAAGCCTGAATTAAAGCCATGCTCTACAGAAATTACTATGGATAGCATTGGATAGAGATTCCAGCTGGGCAAATGGTTACTAGGAAAATTTGCAGTGGTGTATTCTACAAGCCACCTCCCATAAGTGATAAGTATGAGACCCAGCTGATGATATTGTGCAGAACTATGGACTCCATACAGGATGCCACTTTGCTAGGCAGCAGACTGAAAAATTAAGTTCAATGTTGATAAATATTTTGTTATTGTAAGATATGTATAGGTAAGCACATAAGCACAAGTATATACAGTATATATACATAAACACAATAAACTCTCAGAAGCTTTATTCATCAGTAGACATTCTAGCATCCATTTAGATTAAAAGGATTTTTTTTTACAGTGAGATCTGTTGGGGAGTTCTCTCCCAGAAGTCATTGTACTGGCAGATGCATTTGATAGTTTCAAGAAAGGGTTAGATGCCTTTTAGAAAGTGAAAAAATACATGGCTATTGAAATGATCTCTAAGCACAATGCTGGTTTAGGGACTGGTCCAATTGCCCAATTGTCCTCTTGTCCTACTGTCTAGCCAGGAAGGAGCTTATTCCTCTCTGAGGCAAATAAATGAGGCATCTGGTGATTTTTATCCTTTCTCTCAATCAACAACTTAAAAAACAAAGGTTACGCTACTATGTATGTTACTGGATGTTTAAATGCTTTTCGAAACTGTAATATAAATTTCAGTTAAAAAATATTTTACAGCCTAGTCTTAAAGTGGACATGTCACCTAGACAGAAAAATCTGTATAATAAAAGTCCTTTTCAAATGATATACTACCCTGCTGAGAGAGTCAATTAATTCAAAGTAAGGTTTGTCTGCAGGTTAGAGTTCATTGAAGAACGTATAATATTAATCCCAAGTGTCTGAACTGGTTAGCTTTCAGTCAACAGGGCTTTTAAGGCCTCTTGTCTGGCCCAGCGGACTGTACTTCAATTGGGATTTCCTTTTCAAATTAAACATAAAATCCAATTTCTATTTTTTATTAAAGCATTAATAGCTGTTTTAAGCTAATTTTAAAATTTCAGCTGTCAATCAAATATTGTCTGCCCCTTCCTCTGCACCACCATAAAGGATTTATATTATAGGAAACAAAAAAAAACAGTTTGTGCAATGGGAAAATGTTAATAAAATAACAAAATTGGTAAATTGTTAGAGATTCTAGTAAAAAAATAGGAGAATTAAATATTGTCATAATTTAACTTTTGAAAATTTTACATCAGGAAAAAGGTTAATAAACTTGATAAATGTCAACTAAGAAGAAAATGACTGTAAAATGTCCCAATTTGACCTTTGAGAAATCTCCCACAGTACACTAGATAAAAATAAACTGACTAAAGTAGTTCTGATTGAAATTATTGGAAAAGCCTCTTGCATACCTAATTAAGTTTGTGATGACTGTGTTGAAGCACAAAAAAAATTAGGGAAGGTGTATATCTGGTTCTAGAGAGAAATAAACTTTCCATAGCAATGCTGCTTGGCATCTTTCACCGTATTTCAGCATTAACTCAAAGGTCATGGAAAGTAATTGTAATTGTTCTCTAATTGAGTTTGGAATTCCTAGTGGCACAAAAGAGTCAGTTTTTGTGCCATTTAAGTTTGATATAAACTACTGGAGTCTGATTTCTAATTGCAGCATTAATCATTTGTAGGAGGGTAAATGCTTTCCCCACCTTTTGTGAGGGTACCTCGGGCTGGAGCAAGACGGGGATGCCCACCACAGTCTGTTTCTTAGTGCGCCACTCGGCTCTTCTGGATTTTTGTCTGACATCATTGCACAATGGTGTACAGTACCCAATGTAAAGGTGTCTTCCAAGTTCCTGGGTGCGTTCTAAGTTCTCTTGACAATGCTGCGTTGTGCATCGAAACAGCTGTCGAGGCTACATGCTGTGAGTGAAAGAAGGGGTCCCCTCTCCCTGAGTTCTGGACGGATTTAGGACGAACACGGCGACAGTGTATATAGCCTTTTGCTCAATGTGCATGTGTGGCTGTGGAGATACTCTTGGTAATTTCAGGCTAATAGATTATTGAACTGTTGCTCAGTTTACAAATTGAATTTTGATGCATTCTAAGTCTATTCCTGGTTATAATTCTTGTGTATTGACCCTTGCCTATCCCTGACTTCCTGCTGCCTGACCTGACCTCTGCCCGTTTTGTGACCACTCCGATTTGGTAATGCGTTTGTTCCTGTGTTTGGATATAGAATTATACAGTGCAGATATTTGAACATAATTTTTTTATAATCAAATACTGCAGGTTTTATTCATCTTAATGGTTGGATATACTAAAATATTTTGCAGGACTATGATTAAGTTTGCTCAATAACAAAAAACGGTACTTTAGGATAACATGAGTCTTCAACAAGTTTTACGGCTTGCCCCCACAAAAAGAATAAGTAATCTGTAGTGAACAATAATTTGCAATGTCATGTTTGTAAGTAATATTTTTAGTTAATCGCAATGCCTCTTGTAGAAAGTGATGCAAGAGTGCCCCCTTTTCCTTAATGCTAATTTAGGCATCATTTCTTTTTCTGGTCGGGCTATGGTCTCCACATCAGAACAATGGAAAAAATCTGGCACAAGTTGCAGACCTTTTGCAGCATGCGGCCTCTGCTGTTCCTTAACTTGTGTGCTTAGGTTAGGAGACATATTAAAGCAGGAAGGTGTCTCTCCCTACCTCCACTTCTTGCAGTGTCAGACTGAGGTGTCCAGGGCTGCCACCTCAGGGCCCCCTACCCCAATCACTAACTCCTGCACTTCTCAAACCCACCACTAGCCTCTACCCCCTACTTTGCATTTCTTTACTTGCAGCGGCTATCAAGGTAAACAGCCCAAAGAAATGAGCAGGGAGTGCAGGTCCGCTGGGTAGATCGGTAATACTCTACTAATTCCCCACTTTGTTGGAGAGCCAGATTAGCAGCTAATTTATTAACAATATTTAATGTTTGAAATAAGTGGAAATGCTTCTTTTTTTTTTAATACAGGCAGCATTGTGTTCAAAAGAGTAGCCATAGGTCTCTGCTTTCAGAAAGTTATCTATACTCAACGAAATGCAGTGTGCAATGTGCAAATATAAGGATATATTACACCCTTTTTAGACCTTTACAAACTGCTTTTGAAATAGTAAATTATTATAACATTATTATATTGGCAAAAAAGTTTAACACATCCAACCAATATGGCCTATAGCCCCTAAAGGCCTTTAGAAAACAGAAAAAAGTACCTGTTTTTGTCATACACCTGGTATACAATTCTAGAAATGAGGACGTAAGTACTTGTAGTTTTACCGGAGTTTGAGTTATAGTACAGGAACAACATATACTAGAACAATGCACAAGTTAGTCTATTTGTATTACTGATTAAGGGATGTGTAGATACCCCCCCCCAAAAAAAATTCTTTCATTCAAAAGGAATGTTCTTGCACCCAATAACCCCTGCTTTGATATTTTATATTTTTTCTTATTTAGGGGGGCAACCTAAACCATATAAAAACATTTTTAACCACAACAAAAATCCATTAGGATAATGTAGTGCTTTGTATTATAAAATCAGCAGCCATTGTTTATAGATTTCTAGTATATCTATTTTTTCTAAAAAGATTACTAAGGAAATATATTACAGAGTCTATTACATTCTGAATGTCTATAAATTTTAAAGTTGCTGGTATCAGTGCATAGATTTGGTGCACAGAAAGACTCAATTACTCATTTATATTATTGCTCAGTTGTCAGGATGAATAGTTAGTTCAGATGCTTTCTGTGTTTTTTTAAAGATTATATTAAACTATGCTTGTGTAGCGCACCCATAGGTGTAGCTTTTGCTGTGTATTAAGGCTGTGTGTGACCAGGCTAAAACTGCTTGTAGTGTGCCCTGGACCCCCAGTGTACCCGTGCAACTCCCGGTACCTGGTGTAGATCAATGCGGTACGATATTCAGCCAGACAGTTTCTTTGCAGTAAACTATAACTTGTTTATTAACAGAGAACAATGGCAAGGTCGTAGTTCACAAGCACTTTGATGTTCATAGTAGCCATAGAGTAGCTTCAAACAGTAGTATTCCCTCCAGGGGGGGCAAGGTGCAACAGACAGGATAATATTCAGTGTAAATCAAAGTTACAGCAACAATAGACTTGGGGAATAGTTACCACTCGCACTGGGCACTATCCCTCTGGTTAAGCACTAAGGCATGGGTTTCTCAGCCTGAGGTCTTGTATCTTGGCACCGGACTTGATCGTCACCTCACCCACTGTATTCAGCCTGGGGTCTTGGGTCTTGGTATCCTATCTGGTCCTCAACTCACCCACTGTAGTCCCTGCACTAGTGGTTCAAATATCACGGGGTCCTAACCCCACTATTTCTCCTTGTTGGAGCCACATCTGCTCACTAGCTACCCTGTGCTGACTTTCACTCCTAGAGCGACTATTACTGTATTACTATCACACTTAACTAACTTTCCCGGCAGACCTGGACCTGTAGTACCTCACACTGAGGCAAAGTCCCAGGACAGACCCAGAACGCATGGTGCTAAACCCTTTTATATTGACAAACAGTGCCATCTAGTGGACAAACTCCATGAACTAATGTGGACCCAGCAAGGGACATAGCTGCTGAGTTAACTAAAGGGCCCTTAGGTGTCCTTTTACCAAGGGGAAATGCCTGAGATAAATACACCCAAATCTCAGGGTCTCTACATTTGCATTATTTAATACTGAAGTTTTGCATTCAATCAAAGCGTGCGGGCCTCAATCCACAGGAGGTCAATCAGTTGTTACCCTAGTTACTCTGTAACCTTTCAACTAAACAAATTGTAAGTCCATAATACAGTAAAGCCCGTCGCTGTTCTTTCTCTTGTCGATGTGTTTTTCTTTGGCTGTGCTCATGGCAACAATAACAATCTGAATATAATGCTTAGAGATATTTAAAGTGAATAACTGAATTTACACTTACCCAATAGGCTGGTTGCCTAACAATGCAGGACTCCATTTGCTAGGCTTTCCCAAAAGGGAGTATTTATAAAATCCATGGGACCTCTAATCCACTAAAGCAAAATACATCATAAAAAAATTGTGTGGCAACATTTCACAACTCTGCCATCATTGTGCAAGAATGCATGAACGATGCCTATGTAACATGTTTACTTTGCACACGGTATCAAAAACCAAATCTGCCTTAGCAGAATAAATATGTAGTGGCAGTGCACCGCTGTCTAAAATTTTTCAAACTATTCACTCATACCTAGAGGCAGATTTATCAAGGGTCACATTTGGAGTTCACTGGAGTTTGTAAAAACTCCCATAAACTCCCATGAACTCAAAATTAAAAAAAAAATAGTTTTTCAAATTCGGGTGAATGGGATAGACCCGCAAACTCGAATCTAATTCGAATTGAATTCAAATCAAATTCAATTCGAGTTTTTTCTCCAAAAAAAACTCGATTTTCAGAAAGGCTGCAAACAACTCCAAATTGATCTCATGGCATTCCCCATAGGTTAAAACAGCGATTTGGCAGGTTTAAGGTGGCGAAAAGTCGAATTTGAAGGGCCAGTACATGATACATTTTGAAACTCAAATTCAAATTTTTTAATAACAAATCGAATTTTAACTACTCCCTGATCAAATTCCACAAAACAACTCGAAAAATTTAATTTGATATTCGAACTTGAAAATTTTAATTTTCACTTTGACTCTTGATAAATCTGTCCCCTAGGAAATAAAGAAAGAAAATAATCCATGAAATATAGGTTTGTAAATATTTTTTCGGCTCTGTTTCCATGTTTAACAGATCTAGACCCAATTGTAGCCAATGTAAGCATTAGAATATTACCTGTGCTATTCAAGTCAGGCTGCCTACAGCTTTCACCCCTTATGTTCATTGATCTTTTTTGGAGGGAGGGGGGATAATGACCACCTGTTATCTGACGATAATGTGCTCCAATTTACTTTTAAAGAGTCATCATATCCCTTTGCAAGCATGTTTTCTCCAGAGAACCAATCCCAACCATGCCAGTAATTGCTTAATTCTTCCATTTTGTTTAACATTCTAGTTGCACATGTCTGCACTCTCTCCAGATCATCAATTTCCTTCTTAAAGCCTGGAGCCCAAAACTGCATTGCATACCCAAGGTGAGGCCTTACCAGGGATATATAAAGAGGCAAAATGATGGGGCATAATTATTATGCTGTATAAAACCAAATTCGCTAAAAAACTGTGTAAAATAAATAGCAAATTTATCAAGGTGTGTGTAATTTTAGCCATGTGAATGCCAGTTTTGATGCTGTTATGTTACTTGTAAAAAATGTATGCATTTTTAAACGTTACTCTGCCTAGGGTTACACAGCTTGTTATCAACAAAAGAACCCTAATTCTTCCCATTTAAGGATGTCCCCAATATGTTACAATTTAGTGCATAACCTTGCATTTATCAACATTAAATCTCATTTGCCAAATCTTTCTGGAAGATGGCAGCACCCTGCACATTCATCATCATCCTGCACATTCATCATCATCATCATCAGTAAAAATAGATTGCCAATAATAGTAGAAATGCCAGCACTGGATTGACACATTACAATGTGGAATTATACTTTGTAAATTTTCATAGTCTGGGAATTAAAATCTTAGGTTTGCACTAGAGGGAACAAAAGAACGGAAATTTAATTGGCCCACCATGAAAGTTAGATGCTTAAAGATGTTCTATTATCAAGCAATATTGATTACTTATTGTATATATTCCATTTTGAGATGTCACAAACGTTATGACTATTTGGCCTTCTAAATATACACAATGTGACTTCATTTTAAGCCTTAAATGTTATGAATATAGAATTGCAAATGAGACTATTGGTTGGCTCTGAATTCTGCAGGGAATGGGTGTACTTTTTAGCTTTCTTATGCATTTCTTCCACATTAAATTGTAGCTCATGTAAAATTGTCTGCATCATTTTTTGTAACAACAAGATGTGTCAAAGTTGGCACTTTATTTCATATTTTATTTCATCATGGACAAGATGCTGTCAGGTTATAGCTCCTTGATCCAAACTCACATTATTAATAATATACGTTTTATTAGTCTTTGAATTTAAAAGTGAAAAGGATCTTTGTTGAAATCAAAATTTGTTATAATATGTTGTTTAGAGGCTTAATATACAGTATATGTATTATAGATACTTCCCTTGGATAAAACAGCCTGCCCTACCATGTTATCACTATGGCACAGGCTAATTGTCCACTTAATAGGGCAGTGATACAGCTGTAACAGCTCATACTGGAAATATGGAGGTTTATTTACTTGAAGTAAGGAGGTACATATTGGACAACATTAAGTCCAACGGGGAGAAAAGTTTTGACTCATGAGAAACGTGCTAAACTGGAAATGACACTGGAGATACCTCTAGATAAATCTATCAATTGCTCACACCACAGTCTGAATAATAATACATATTGCTATCACAAAATACATTACTGTATTTTGTGGCAGTTTATTGCATTTTATTCTACTTTTTAGCATGCCACCAAAATATCACAAATAATTCAGTAATGAAAAATGTAATATAAGGGTAAATTAATTACAGCAGTTGATAAGCATAATCATTATTAGTCACAATACAACATATCTTGAAGCTAGTTACAGTACACAGGCAACCACTATACAAAAGGTTCAAAATGTTTTTATTTCCAAAAATTTTCATTCATTCTATACAAACTGGAACTTACATCTTGCATGTAAATTTGTGAAACCAAACTGCCCCTATAGATAATTATGCCACTCAGCACATAATTTCAGTAAGGCAACCAACGTCAATTCTGCTTGTATAAAATTTTAATAATTAAAACATTTGTATTTATCGTTTACCTTAGAGATCTGTGTGAGACACAGTACAGTACCATCTTGCCAATGTACCTCTATAAGGTACAGAGTTCTTTTATAAAGAATACAATTACGTAAATAACTATCCATATGACTGAATATCAAACTGCAAGGTATATGTGATATGTGGGTGTACCTCATTGATCTCTTGGTGAAACTGCATAAGGGAATCAATGTTGCCCCTCCCTATCACAAACACATCATCAATGTATCGCCACCACACTAGACAGTGCTTGGTGAATGACACCCAATGAAAATATGTTCTTACTCCTGTCTTAGCATGAAGGAATTTGCGTATGAAGGGGCGACATTAGAACCCATTGTGGTTCCCCTCAGCTGTAAATAATAGTTATCCTTAAATCTTAAATAGTTCTTGCATAAAATAATTTCTAGTAATGCCAGAAACATGGTAATCTCATTCTCAGTATATAATTTAGTTGCCCTTAGAAGCATAACACAAGCTTGAATACCATCACTATGTGATATGAATGTATAGAGTGAGGATGTGGTGATACATTGATGATGTGTTTGTTATATGGAGGGGTGACATCAATTCCCTTATGCAGTTCCAACAAGAGATCAATGAGGTACACCCAAATATCCCATATACCTTGCATTATGATATTCAGTCCATCCAATTTTTGAATGTGAAGGTGATTAAAAGAAAAGGTGGGTTTGCTACAGAGTTATACTCCAAACACAAAGACACATTATAAATTAACACCCAGTACATACTAAGAGCTCTATTCCTATAAGCCAATTTTCCCGGGTGGAGAGGCTGGTAAGTCAGCAGGAAAGACGTGAACAACAGTTGAAGGATATGTATAATAAGTTTTTAGTACGTGGATATCCTAGACAGAGCAACAATATGGATGAAGAAGAATAAACCTAGACACAAGGAAAGAGATCCATGTATACCATTTGTTACTCAGTAAAGTGACCAGAAAGGCCGGAACTAGAGGCAGGCAGAAGAGGCAGCTGCCTAGGGTGCAATGATTGCAAGGTGCTGGGCAGCTACTGTATCTCCTCTGCCTACCCCTAGACCAGACTCATCTGGAATTCAAAATAGTTTGTGGAAACAGGCCATTCGGATATGGATTTGAAGTATATGGTTTTAGAATGTCTACCTACTCCTAGGCAAGGGGGTGATAGGGAATTATTACTAAGAAAAAGAGAGGTGTGGTGTATATGTTTTTATTATGAAACTTCTTTGGTTTCACTGTTTTCTATTTTTTGTTTTTTCTCTTCCTGCTAAATTTGGAATGCAACGGATTAACGAGAAATGGGGATTAGAGATTTATATTTATGGACATTGTTGGATAAATAAGTGTATAACTGGATAACCACTGGTGATGACATAATGTCCTGGATGCAATTTCCTGTTTTACCATTTATAAACCTGTGTGTTAATGTTTGTTTTTGCTACTTGTGCCCTTGGCTTGAGAAAGGGGCCAGAGTACCCGGAAACATCGCTCTGTGGGTTGTGGTATGATTTTTTCTAATGCACTACCAATGTTTGCATTGATAACCTTGAGTGCTATGTTAGTTTTTTTTGCTTTTTGGCTATATTGAGTGATACTTCTGCAGTGGCAATTTTTTACTTGCACCAAATATAATGTGTGGCAATATTTTTTTTCCCTAAAATACTATATATATATATATATATATATATATATATATATATATATATATATATATATATATGTTTACTGCATCAATTAGAGAAATTATAGAATAAATCTGTTTTAATTCTCCTGGTTGTGCATCTCAAAATACTGATTTAGTCGTTCAAAGCACTACATTTGTTAGCTGAACTTGTCTTGGGAACTTGCCACCTCTTGTAATGAGCTGCTGCTTAACTTGATGAATAACAATAATTTAGAAACCACCATTTCTCAGTTAAAAATAGGTCTAAAGATGTGTCATGATTGAAATACTTAATTTAACGGGCTCTATTGGGGCACATGTATCTAGCTCCATTGAGGAGTATCAGTGTTAACTGCCATTCAGGCTGACAAATGGATGAGGGTGCAATTTCCCTGCAGATTAATTAATCCTGGTGTACTTTTTCCATGCATGACACCTCATGAAATCCTTTTAACTCATTCATGTGGCATAAGAACAAGAGGCATATGGTATGCGTATGCCCGCTGAGTAGGCATTGGAACTGTCCCTTCAGATTAAAACATTAGCACAAATCTTGCCCTTCTGGAAGTGTAAAAAATGATATCATGGATAAAGGAAAGGACATAAACAAAAACTAATGGCTTTTTTAAAGCCCTGTGAAACCTGACTTTAAATCAGAGGCAAGCAAGGAACCGGCAGCACCCTCTAGAGGAAACGTATCCCGCTCTGTGAGAAAGTCTGTTGCTTTTGTCACACATGAAAGATGTTAAGCAGTTAAAGCTAGGTTATTAGTGACTATTTTAACAACTCCCACCATGAAGCATAAGGAGATAGTAGCAAAATCCAATGCTGACTTCCACAACACCATGCTGATTTTCATTAAATTTGTTCAAAGGGGACCCAGCATGGAATTATTAAACTACTTTCATAGGCAGATGACTAAAGAGGCTTGTCTATTTATAGCCATCGCACTCAATCTTTATTCTCGCATACACAGGCGGCAGCCAGCAGTAAAATCCTCTAACATTACCCATTATCTGAGCACTGATCAACGTAAAACATTGACTGCAACAAAATGCACAGTGAGCACAATGAAAGGCTAAAAATTTTAAATGACATTTCCTTTCTTCAAATCATATCTTTAGTCTGCATTTTTCATGAGGTGTTCTTAGCCTTTTGAATGGTTTTCAAGGATCATTTCTGCTTGAGTAATCAAAAAACTGCTTGGCCTAACAAAAACATGAGAATGGATCAATATTTTGTTAAAAAAATTAAGAGTGCAAAGTAAAATATGTTTTACCCACAATTGTTGCAAAATGCTGTGCTAGATACAATGGGAACAATGATGTGCCTGGTTAGTAATCCAGAGAGGGAGACATTTTGTGCAAAAGTTATTCCAAAGCATAAAACTTAAAACAAAGCATAAAAATGTTGACAAACAATATGGTTTACAAGTCTGGAATACACACTTGCAAAAAGTGTACCATCTGATTTTTGTTTCATGTGGATAAACTTCATGTGGATCTGTGATCTTAAAGGAGAACAAATCCCTAAAGTTAAAAAACCCTACATAAACCTCCCTCCCTCCTCCCCCCCCCGCAGCCTAGCTGGTACCTTCACTTACCCCTCCGTGCAGCAGCGCATGAGTAGTTGGAGCAATTTTCTGTATCACGACAACTGCGCATGCGCCAAAACTCAAGAAAGTTGCCAAAGTGAGGGACTCATTTCCAAAGATTACAAAAATGGCAGAAGATGTCGCCCATGAACTCTGCTGAACAGAATCTTCACAAAGGGGTACGTAAAGACTATGGGGCATTTGCCCGGGGTAGCAGCTAGGCTGGGGGGGAGGAGGAGAAGGAAGAGGGTCTATGTAGGGTAGAGGGTAGGGGTTTTTAACTTTAGGGTTTAGTTCTTCTTTAAAGGAGAAGGAAAGCTACCAAGGCAGTTCATTGTCAATAGATTAGCCACAACAGTCCAATCTAGAACGTAATTTTTATTTTTTAGAACACTTTACCGTACCTGAGTAAACAGCTCTAGAGACTGTCTGTTTGTTTAGGAATAGCAGCTTCCATATTAGCTTTGTGTGACATCACTTCCTGCCTGAGTCTCTCCCTGCTCACACATAGCTCTGGGCTCAGATTACAGCAGAGAAGGGAGGGAGCGGGAGAGGAGCAAACTGAGCATGCTCAAGCCCTAGCCCTGGAGGTTTATGCTGAAAACAGAAGCCCATGTATACACAATAGAAGGAAAGAAATGATGTGTTTCTTTTGACAGAGTTTTACCTTAACTCTCTAAAGGTGCTTTTATCTTCTCTTCCTCTTCATTTTAGGACTGGCCATATTAGTTTAATTACTATTTGGATATTCTAGCAATTCCTACTTTAAAAAAAAAAAAAAGCTTGGCATATATCAGTGCCAGCATGCTCTCCAGGTGTTGTTCCAGAGCTGTGTATTGTAGTGTGTTCTAGCCGGTAGGAGGCAGTTCAGGGATATTAGTCTCCCCGAAGAAGAGGCGATTTATCGCCGGGTGACTAAATCTCTCTGAACCTGAGCATATGTCTTTGCCTTAAAGAACAATGTGTAGTTATGGACCCTCACACTTATCATCTTTAACTGTGTACCTGCTGTCTTCTCCACAGAGTTAGTGGCTCCTCATTTAATGATTACAAATCCTGTATTTGATGGCCAACATATTTGTTCTTCCTAGCTTTACCTATACTAGAGGCCCTTTGCTCTTTGATGTCTTTTTTAACATTAGTTAAACGGAAATTGCTAACTCAACAGATTATATTTTCAGCAACCATGGTCTCAGAAGGTAAGTTCTAACTGCAATGTGATGTATTAAGTAAAACTACATTCGACAAATACCATATGCATAGCTTTGTGCTTGATTTCAGTATCAAAGCAATAGGTTACAGCCCTCGCACAAGATATAAACTGAAGTGTGTTATACAACCAATCTGATGCAATTTTAAATTACTTAAACGTGTTTGTATGACTATGCTTTCTAATTAACTGAAAGTGCATGCCAATTATCTATATCTTTTAATCAGTTGGGACCACTACAACTACTGTACAGTAACTCAGGCACGGTGATTTGTGTAGAGGGCAATTACTGGTAGTTGACTGCTGAGTTTAATTAATTACTATGACTCAATTTATGATAATCTAGACCGTATTCATATAGAAACATAAGTTCTGCACAAAAATAAATTTACTTTCTAAACAGCAACCAAAGCAGCTGGGTGCTTGAGGCTCATGCCAACTCCTTTCAGCTAAAAAAATGCTGCAGTAGATATTTTGCAGAGAAACTGGCATGTGTTTCAGTACAAATCCAGATGACTGTTGTTTTGAATTCTGTTGTTATGCTGGCATACATATACTGCATATCAAACATGGTATTTGTTTTTTAAACCTGTAGAGTAGGAGTCAAAGTTCTAACCCTATAAAAAATATTGTCATAGTTTGGATCAGCTACTGTAATGGCATAGGGACATATGCTTCTTATGGCTTTATGCTGCTGATTGGTTATATATACAAAGGGAGAAAGAGAGTTATTAGTAGTAGTAGTAGAGATTGAATCAATTTTAAGCAAATAATTCTAATATTTAAAAACAAGAGCACCTCCTAAGCTGCATGAATCCATATTGGTGCCAAAACAATCCTATTGGGTTTATTTAATGTTTATTTGATATTTAACATGCTTAAGGTATTATCATCTAAATTATGGAAAGATCGGTTATCTGGAAAACCTCAGATGCCAACCATTCCAGAAAATATATACTATACATGTAATAAAATTAACGTACCTTTTGCTTTGCATGTTTCACTTGGCACCCAGGTCACAGACTCTGTATGTGTAGTGCACCCATTTAACTGTGTATATGTATATGTATATATATATATATATATATATATATATATATATATATATATATATATATATATATATATATATATATATATACGCAAACAAGCATGATGTGTGAACATGGCGCAAACTCCATGAGCAGCTTTGTTTCTTTATAGGGGAGCTGGTCTGGGCCCATGAGGGCCAGGGCCCACCGGGTTTTTTCCCGGTGTCCCGCTGGCCCAGTCTGACACTGCCTGCACACTAGAGTTACATCTTAAGGCACAACGTTCTAATAGCATGGGATTGCAATATAAACAGTATCCTTGACTTGTGCCCAAATTCACACCCATAGAACTCTGAAGCAGGCAGGAGATAAACATTAGATTTGGTGACTATGGGAAATAGAAGGAAGATACTTCATTTTTGGCACAGAAAGTGACAATATCATTTTAAGATTTTACCTTTTCTGTAATGTATCCAGCTAACAATATTTTTTATTTAGGTACACTTGCTATTCTGACAAACCACTATATATATATATATATATATATATATATATATATATATATATATATATATATATATATATATATATATATATATATATATATATATATATATATATATATATATATATATATATATAGTGGCTTGTCAGAATAGCTAGTATATATATATATCGCCCCTATGTTATTTAGAGTACAAACAAATTTTAAACCCCATTGCTTATTTAATAAATATTGCTCTATAAAGCATTTTCAGTTGTGGCTACGAATAGTAAGCTGTCAGGCTAAATTGTCTAGAGATGTGCCACTTCCTGCTTAGAAAAAATCAAGATGTTTTCAAGGCTGCAGTTTGAAAGATGGACTTTATAGTTATGTGCTGTCAGATATGATTCAGTAATGTCTTAAAATTGACAGAACATTTTAGTTTGACAAAGTAAAAAAAACATGTTTCCCTGTTTGTCTGGCGATTACAAAGATTCGTTAAAAGACATTTCTTTTTACTTTGTAGAAAGTGCAAGTTGACAGAAGACCACAGGGCAGATATATGAACATACATGTGAAATTTTACAAGTGCAGCTGCTAGCAGCAACCAATCTGCAATTATTTTTTAAACAATTTAGAAAATTAAAGCAAAAGCCTGACTACTGCAATTGGCAAAAGCCTCCTGAATGCTTATAATAGCTCATTCCCTAAGTACTATTTTGTACTTCCCCCACCATATCTGCCACTCTAAAAATACATTAAAATAGGTCCACCTTTTTGAAGCTCTTAATACCAAGACAACATTATATACTCCCTTCTGAATACAGTTCAGTATTGCCCAGCGAAAATTGCATGGTACAGTTATGGGACCTATTATCTAGAATCTTTGGGGACCTGGCGTGCAGTTAAAGTACAATGGACATATATACTGCAGCAAATACATTAAACTACACAAGGCCAGGGAACCTTAATAAAATAAAAGAGTTGTTATAGTACCCTACACATGTGCCCACAGTATAGTTTAGGTGCCATATGTTAGCAAATGTAGGGGGGAAGGAGGGTACCGCATAAAAAAATTACGATCTTTTTCAGTCTATCACCCTTTAAATAGAAAAAACGCCAGCATTTTTTGGGACTTAGAAAAATATTCAACTTTTTTTTGAGCAACTCTTGTCTATTGCACTTCGTCTGGTCGGAGGTGGCGATGGCAAGTCTGACGATAGAGGTAATGGTCAGTAAAATCAAAAACTTATTGAATTTGCGTAGTAACGCTCTTTCGCCAGACCGAAAATTTACCTGGCGTTAGAGTGCGAAGTTGCACCAGAGTCTCCTTGGCGAAATTACGCCAGCTACCCTCAGTAAATTGGCGAAAATTCGACAGCGTTCCACTTCCACTTCGCCCTTAAGTAAATCTCCCACCTAGTGCCTGATCAACTCCCTCTCACCTGCTCTCAGCCTATTTGGGTCCCCTCTTTCGGATCTCTTCAATTCCAGTCTTCCGTTTTAGACTCACCATCTCCCTCCAGGGGAGTATATTGGATCCACACTTCTATTACCTTCTTGATTACCTTCTGATTTATCAAATTACACTTAAAACCCCATTTTGCAAATACATTCAAACATAAATGAACCCACACTTACATATCACACATTTTCAAACAGCAATGTGCACACAGTAATTTCACTCACAATAACATTCATCACCCCTTACATCCTGTTTTTTGGAGCTTTCTGGATAACAAGTTTCCATATAACAGATTGCATACCTGTAATATATTAGGTAATAAAGAGATGAGAGGCACTACAAAAGGTTGCAAGAAAATCACTGGCACACAGGTAACGCTGGCAGGGTGAAACCTTGCTTACAATTTATTGCAGCATGCAACGTTTTGGGGGTAACCCCCTTTATCAAGTATACAGAGCAATTTAAAGCTTAAGCAGTTAATATGACATAATGTATAGGCGTGGTAATAGTTAATTAGATGATTAACCAGTTAGTTAGGAAATAAACAATGTACAAAATGTACAAAACCTTTAGTATTTAAAAGGTATCCATGTAAGTCCAAATATAAAGTATCCAGGCAAGTGAAAAAGTATCTAACTATCTTACCCTATGCGGGGAAGGGAAATCTGTCCCTGAGGCAAATCCGGCAAACTCCTCATCTAAAGAAGGGAAAAAGGAGTATTAGCAGGATTACAAAAAACAGGCCATATTAAGGAAGGACATTTTTTCCAATGGACATCGATTTCTAAGGACATTGTTCCCAATTTATTCACATCAATTACTTTTGACGTGATTTCAGTGATACAGTATAGGTGGTAACATAGCAGAATCAACAGTTCGACTGGTGCGTTGCCCAGGTTAAAGTCATATTTCAGGGTGCTACTAAATAGTAAATATATTTCCCAGCTATATGTATATATGAAACAGCAATAAATAAACTTTCTTCCTTTGTATTCTGTTTTTTTTTCTAGAAGGAATATGAGTACCATACTTAGTAATCATTTGAAAACAACACAATATTTTTATAGTAGGAGTGTTTTGAATATTCTCATTGTAAGAACATTGTGTTCAGCTTTAATCAGCTTATAAGGGCTATATTATCCCTCTTATAACTCTAATATATTCAGCAGACATGGGGAGCAGTATTACCTTAACTCTAAGCTAAGACAATGTAGGAGTTATGAGTTTTCTTATTTTTACCTGAATTAGCCATTTTGCATCTGTAGCACTGAGGCTTACTGAGATGTAACAATGGCAGTGGCAGGTCCTGACTTCTGATTTAGGTGCTCCTAGGCCAAAGGGTCCTGCCACTTCTCCTTGTGCTCATGCACAAGCTTAGGTTTCTGCTGGAGCACTGGGATAATGTATACAGGAGTCCCCAGTGCTTCCAAAAAAAATTATAATGCGGCTGGATGACATTCTGCACCTACAATCTTGTAGCCCTAGGCCAGGCCTTTGTGGCCTTCCCACAAATCACTGCCTGTTTGTGGGATGCTGGAGAATACTGAGTAAGGGACAATTGTGGTTGCAATGTCTCTGAGACTGACCATGCCATGGGATCCACCTTGAACAGGTAACTGGGCACACTCACTTGAGGAAATGCACCCTCATGCTTTCTTACTCTTTTTAAGGTACAACCCCTGAGCTTTCATAAGATTCGATATATCAGTTAATCAGGAACAAATGGACCATCCAAGAAGTAAAATTTGTTCAATAGTGGGAGTGGGACAGTTAATTAATAGCAACCATTTTTAATTATGCAGGGTTTCTAAGTAGTATCTTCACTTTAATCCAAGGCAATCATTGTCAGGGGGCCTAGCGGCTTCCAAAGGGAGTAGTATGGACCAAGGAGGAAGCCAGGAACAAGAGTCCAAGATCGAGGTATCCGAAGGGTTAAACAAGAGAATAATCCGGTCACAGGCAAAGTTCTTCAGGCAGGCAGCGAAGGGTCAAAGTCCAGAACAAGCAGGGATCAAGTTCAGGAAACAAACAGGAAATCTTCACAGGAAACACCCAGGTGCAATGCAGGCAAGAATACCTATAATTGGGCAGGGTTTCAGTGTCCAGGGCACCCTTTTATGACAAAATCCTGGCACCAGTGATGACATCATCATGCAGCGATGCTGCACACATGTGTTCAACATGGGCGCCGCCATCTTGGATTTTCATCGGCACCAGTGATGATGTCATCATGCAGCGACGCTGCACCCATGTGTGTAACATGGGCGCCGCCATCTTGGATTTTCATTGCGACCGCCGGGAAGGTGAGCAGCGCCGTCGGGTGCTTCTGGCAGTCCTGACAATCATGTCACATGCTTACAGTTGAGATTAGGTTATTTGGTCAAAAAAACAAATTCATTCATTAATAGGAATAATGTGATCCCAACTGAAAATCATCTTGGATTTCTGTGGCCTGAGCAAATTAATCTGTTCATGTTAAAGGAACAGTTCAGTGTAAAAATAAAAACTTTGTAAACAGTAAAAACCAATCATAGCTTTTCATCTGCACCTCTGGGCAAGCGCCTTCTCAACAATAATCCAAAGTTACTGGGCAATCCAGACTTTCCTTCAGAATTGACACAAACACAATTTTAAATAAGGGTCTGGTAAATATACACAAACTGTTCACCCAAAGTGGACTCAAAACACTGCAATATCTACAAGAAATAGATCATCTTCCTTTGACTGCGAGTTTTCGATGATTTATAACTTACTTACAGAATCACCCACTGTTAAATGGATCTTCTATTAAAAGACATGGATGATAAATGGCCAAAGATTTGGTTATCCTTTCAAAAACTTTCCCACAATGTAGGATCAAGGAGTTGGCATATAAAGTAATCTCTATATGGTACACTTCGGAAATACACGGTCATCTGAACCACCTCACTTCTATGCTTTCGTGGATGTCGGCATATAAGAGATCACATGCACACATGATGGCACTGTACTATAGTGAACACATTTTGGTCTCAGGAGTTTCAAATGGCATCACAATTACTTAGAATAACAATATCGCCTACCCCAAAAATAGCACTGTTGTGCCTACCATACACAAAGCTACCATGTACCCAAAGAAAATTGTTATCCCAAATACTTGCAGGGGCCAGATGGGTCATAGCCTTACACTGGGTAGCTCCCAAGCTAGCCTTACTACAATTACGCCAAAGGCTCAATTATATCCAAAATATGCACAGCTGTACTGGAGGATACTATGGACATTCATTCAGAAATATGGGCCCTTTGGGACACATACAAAACTACCACAGAAGGCCCAATAGACTGAAGTTATGCCAAATGAAATTATCCATATCATGCTTAAAGGAGAAGGAAAGCTACGGAGGCATTTTATTGGCAATAGATTAGCTGCAATAGTGCAAGCTAGAATGCTATATTTATTCTGTAGAATGTTTTACCATACCTGAGTAAAAAGCTCTAGAAACTCTCTGTTTGTTTAGAATAGGAGCTGCAGTATTAATGTGGTGTGACATCACTTCCTGCCTGAGTCTCTCCCTGCTCTGGGCTCAGATTACAGTAGAGAAGGGAGGGGTGGGGGGAGAGGAGCAAACTGAGCATGCTCTTGCCCAGGGCAAGGAGGTTTAAGCTGAAGGCAGGAAGTCTGATACAGAAGCCCATGTGTACACAATAGAAGGAAAGTAATGCAGTATTTCTTTTGACAGGGGACTCAGAGCAACATTACTTGGGGGGTTTACTGGTATATTTACATGGGCCTTTCTGATGAGGCTTACTTAGTTTTAACCTTTCCTTCTCCTTTAAAGACCTTGTGAACTGTACTAGTGACTTTTAATGATTGCTAACCAAGACTTTTATGGAAAAAAAATATATATAAGCTACATTATGTCCTAGGAAAACTATCCCTTACTTACTAATACCCCTCTCTTTCTGCCTTTTACTTTTGTATTACTATGTTTTAGATGTCTGTTCATTTGAAAATTGATAAAAATCGAAAATAAAGAGATATAAAAAAAACTCACCAGAACTTCTGTCTCTCTACATGCAGAATTTGTGCAAAAGGCAGTTAATGTGTTATATTTTGTTTATGCTAGAATCAATTATTTGCGTGAGCTCTAATACATATGCTAGGAAAGGAAGCCCCTCTATAAGATATCTTGGATCTAATGTCAATGAATATCTGACACCCAACTCCTGCATGAAGACAGAATGAAGAGAAACAGATGCCGAGAGAGGGTTAGTGAAGATAAACTTGATTATTTCAGAAACGATGCAGAACTTTTAATTGATTATATTTATAAAGTTTTGTGTTTCAGTATGCTAAAGCTTAAATTAGATTTTTATTTTCGCAACAGTTCCCCTTTAATGTTAGGGACGTATTATGCCATAAAAGGTAGTTAGAATCCATTTGACCCTAATGGGCATGTTTGTTTTCTCTAGGTTTTCCTAAACTCTTTTTTTTTGTAAAAAACAATTGCACAATAATCAGAACGACAAGAAACATTGAAAAGGCAAAGTAAAAAAACCATATGGTATATACATTCGACAATCGTATATGAGTATACAGTATTAATATCTGCATTTTTATACAATGTTGCAATATAATAAACAAGATGAAACATATCTCAGGTATATTTTGATGTGATCTAGAGTCTTTTTTTGTAAATAACCTTTCAGGCCGAAGCCTTGGATTTTCATAGGATATACCCAAAGAAGAAAATGGAGGTGAGAGGGGGAGAAAAGAAAAAAGGGAGTGGAGAAGCCCTTGGGAGGTGAAGGTCAGTAAGTCCACTATGGATCACCTTAGATCGTATCAGCTCCATTATCCAACTGAGGCACATTTTCATTCACATTATGGGTTACAGTTATATATACATCCCATTTAGACCAAGCCTTCTCCCACCTATTTCGGCAACCCCTAACACTTGCAGTCATAAATTCCATCTCCCGCATGTCCTTCACCCTACGAACAATATCACTTAGCTTTGGGGAGGAGGGAGTTTTCCATAGAGATGTAATTGCCAGCCTGCTGTTGGAATAAAATTTGTGAATCTTTGTTCTGCGGAAGTGTTGTCTGGCAGCGGCCTACCTACTAAAGTTGTGTATAGATCCAAATGAATCTCCCTATGGAAGATCTTTGAGAGTAACTCCTCTACTTCTTGCCATAATGTTAAAATCTTAGGGCACTCCCACATTATGTGTTGTTGAGTTCCCCTGTGACCACATTCTCTCCAACACAGGAGAGGTACCTGGAAAAATACGATTGAGTTTTACAGGGGTATCATACCAGAAAAACATTGATTTGTAAATACTCTCTTTTTGTCTAACACAAGTTGCACTTTTGTTAGCATTCTCCCATATCTCCAACCAATGCTCCAAGGAGAAGGTTGATGAGGTGATCTGTTCCCATTTTAACATGTATGGATGCTTGGGGAAAGGGTCCTCAGATATTGCCATAATGTTGCTAAAAATCAGAGAAATCAAAGCTTTACGAGAAAGCCCCTTTAAGCAGAATCTCTCAAAATACATAAGTGGGGTAATAAGTATGTTCTTAGGGAGAAGTGTCTTAACAAAATGGAAGATCTGTACATATTCATATAATCGGGTGTGAGAGATTTGAAACTTATCTTGAATCTCTGCAAAGGTTAAGGTTTTCCTAAATTCTAAATAGTTTATACTAATGTTAAAAAGTTTTGGGAGTTAGCAATTTTCCCATTTTATTCATTAGGCAAGCATGAATCTGTTCTAACGCCACCATACTAAAAAACAAATGGCATCATTTACATTTCCAAAATCAACATATACCACATAAACTCTTGTAACCAGAGCCATCTGTTTACCATTGGCATGTCTGGTAATAAATACAGTAAGTAGCTGCAATGTTAAACATCTACACCTGTCATTGGCATAGTTAATCCACTCAACCATTTCAATCCAGAAGAAGTCTCAATTTCTGAGCATCTGGTCATCATTATATCAGAATGGAAGGTCTAAAATCCTGCTACTGATAATTTTCCTTGTGTAAAACAAAAAAAAAAAATTGAACTATAATACTAGGGTAGAAATAAAGAAGTTGTTGATTAAAGCTCAACCAAGTGAAGTTATACTATGATATATGAAATATATGTTTAAAAAATGATTAATATCATTGAAGCAACTATGAAGAAAGGAATATATAGCTGGAGTAATATTGCGACTGTTTTGATTTCTTATGTACCGTACATCAGAATTTCAATTCAGGCTTTATGGTTAAATGTCTAATTTGAAGTTGGGGTAAGGATAATGGTGATATTTTTTCCATTCCCATTACAGTATTCCACACAAGGGAATTTTTATAAGGAGCTGATCTTGAAATTATGAACATGGTATAGTATGGTGTGCATATTATGGCATTCTCCGATAATTATATTATCCTAAATTCAACTGTCACTGTGTCACATTTGAGTTATTAGTATGTGAACCTATGGCAAACATAATTCTTGCTCCCTTCCCGTAATCTAGAGCAGTTGTTAGGGCTCCTTAGTCCTACCTATATGGTCATGTCCTCCATTCCATCCAGTGTGAGCCCTCTCCCATGTTCCTTACTTTATCTCCTGTCAGTACTCTTGCATCAGCCACACTATTGCATACCCTAACTCTCACCCAAAGATTGCTGTTTAATGGTTATGGTTAGTAAGAGCATTATGGTGGCCCTGAAAAATTGGCAGTGTGGAGCTTAGCAAACAATATTCTGGGATGTTGCATTTTTTACAGAAAAGAAAAGGCCAGGGCAGAAGCTAAGTCACTGGGAGGTGTATAATAACTTTTGTATGACCCCATTTATTTTACCTTTCCTTCTAAGTGGTAAAGGTCAGAATAAGCTATGGTTTGTGCAATTAGAAATATGTCTGAAAATATGTATGGACTGCTGCCCGATGAAGGATCTATTTTATGAAATAAAGGATTACGGTTTAGCACTTGCAATTTTAAGCAGGGAGCTAAGATACAGTACTTTTTATTACACAAGCAGTAGATTAAAGGTAAATAGATTTTGAAAAGGAAGACTGGAGGCCACAAAATCTCCAAAACATCTTCAAACTCAATGTTTTATGACAGTAGTCTTGTAGTGCATTAAAATGAAATCTACAGTAAAAAGTGATGTGTATTAATTAAGAGATTAGAAAAAAACAGACTGGAAAGCTGAAGCAGCCAGCAAATATATGAAATGGGAAAGAGTTCTAAAAGCATGGCAAAAAAATCACTCAGGAGACAGAATGCAAAGTTGAAGCAAAGCAAAGCTAACAAAATGAAAAAAGTTAAAAGAGGAAAAAGAAAGATAGGCTTGCCTTTTGGAAAATAATAGTTGCATTCAAGAATCATAGCTGACAATGTTTCAGGGAAAATAACACTCCTACTGACAAGAAAAACATCATTTTATGAGCCCACAGAAGTTATTAAACCTTGATTATAGTAATATAACCATTATTGAACTGCAGATAAATTTTGTTTCTTTTTACCCGTATGAATTAATAAATCAGAGATATCTAAATTTATATTTTGTGATTACTTTTGACATCTTTTCTGCATTTGTAATGTCATTTAATGCAGCTAAAAAACTAAGGCACCAGACGTGATTGTCTGGGTGCAGAGCCACAGCGGCATTATTCAATTTGAAAAGAAGTCCACAAACTCATGTCTTAAAGAACAAAAAATATATTTAAGTTTATTACTGGGAGACTAATATTTCAGCCAGCAATCTAGCCTTTATATATACAAGTTACACACACCTACCTTGTCTCAAAGCAAATCATAGCATTTGAAACCCACATTCATTGCAGCTCTTTTTAATCCTTCTAAAGCATGCCATATTCAAAGCTGTGTTTAATCATTTACCTAAACCATGCCCATGTAATCTCCAAAAAGATGTGTGTACCTGTGACAAAAACAGTCTGTAAAATCTTGTTACTTGTAAATGATATCCATTAAAATAGGACAGAAAAATTACCAGCCATGCCAATGAGCATGGCCTTTAGAGACAAATAATTGTTTCTTCTGAAAAATGTAAAAACAATTAAAATGGGTTTATAGAAGTAGAACTAAAATGTAATTTCCAATGCTTCTGAAAAAATAGAAATAAGATTAGCTTGGAAAGCTAAGCTTCGCCTTAGGCCTGTTCAAAGTATTGTTCTCACCTGTTGCATATGGCAAATTGATTTTATTCAATTAAACACTTTTTTACCATTTTAGTTACAATTAAGAAAAAAAGAAAACTGTTGATACAGCTAATTCCTTCTTTTGCCTATTTTTTAACCAGCCATGGTTATAAAAAAAAGAGGGAAATCAGCAAAATATATCAAAGAATGTGTAGGGCACATAGAAATGTGTAGTATGCAATAGAAACATTAGAGAGCTTATAAAGAGACCATGTTCCCGAATTGCTACCTGGCAAGTATTTGTCAGCCCAGTCAGTAAAATGTTGCTTGATGTCAGTGTTTCTAAATTGTAAGCTAAATAACTCAAGTGGAAGCCAAGTATTTTTTTTCCAGAAAAGGTGGTCACCCTGGATCCAACTGACCTTAAAAACGTAATAATCTCTGCACGCGAAGAGGCGTAAGGAGAACACAATATCTTAAAAAAGTCTTTGGCTGCCAGGGATGCGAGACATTGGATTTTGCAACTACTTGAACATTATACTATGAGAGGCAGTGCTTGCTGGTTCCTCAAATACATTAAATACAGTGAGAAACAATAGTTCCAGGCACCCCAAAATACTTTATACACAGTAAAATAACTCAATCCCTACAGGACCTGGTGCAAAACAAAATGTCCCCTCTCCACACACATTTACCTGGATTTTTATTAGGCAGTAGTTCAATGGGTCCCAATGGGGGGGGGGGGCTGATGCAGCTTCACTCTCAGCCCCCCCCCATGTAGTTACGCCACTGAGGCAGTGACTTCTGGCTACCAGAACTACATGTAACGTTCTTAATAATTTTGATGTACACAAAATCAAGAATTTAAAATTTCCCTAGATGTGAAACTGTATAATATTTCCTATTTTTGCCTATTTGGGCAGGACAGTCTCAATTTGCAAACCAAAAAGGGTAGATTTATCCAAATGTGGGTGGAATTCATATAATATACAGAAGGCTATGCATATAACCAAACCACTTGCATTTTATAATGTTACAGAAAATCTTTGAGCTTTTATCAAAACAAGTCTCCTGTTGAGAATTTCTTTCAAAGGCTTGTAGATTTTCTAAACAGCAAAATCAAAAATCTTATATAACACTTATATAGCACTGCTTACACATTTGTTCCACAGTCTTAAGAAATCCCAGGTGTAGCACTTCTCCCCTGGGGCTACTGAAACCAACTAATTTGAGCACTTATCTGCAAGCTTGTACAGTGATACTTGGAAAGACAAAAACCCAGCATGCATTGCCTCTGCTCTCGGCTGCTCCGAACAAGGAGTAGTCTAAATGGAAAATAAAGTACCTATTAAAATATAATACACAAAAACCATGAACATCCTGATAAATGCTATCCTTTAGTGATGCAATCAGTTATAATCAGAGCTTATCAGAGCTCAGTTATGTGTCACATGACTCACTGAAATGTATGTATTATAATTCAAATAAGGAACAGAAGGACAGAATCGCAGGTTTAACTGCTAAAGTGCATTTTTTTTTTTCAACTTTCTGTTTATTGAAGTTAACACACAAGCTTGACAGAATGCAATTATCCTGTAAACACATACAGCAATAAAATTTTACTGAGATACAATCTTTGCCTATCGCATTATTTCACATATACAACCCCATTTATGTGTTAACAAATTTACAACATTTCCTTATAAAAGAGGAAAAGGAGAGTGGGGAAAAGGTGGGGGGGAGGAGTTGAGTGAGACCTTCTGGTGGTTGAGGTATTATATTTGTCTTAGCAACAGTCCTTCTCTATACAGCCAAATATTCCATACGTCCTCAAATTTACTGAGCCTATTATTATTAAGCAGTAAGCAGTAAAATTATTATTATTAAGCAGTAAGCTTCTCCATTTCCCCTGTGTACTGTATATGTGGCTTCCACAAGACCAGAGTATAAAACACTGAATTTATGTTTGCGTAAAGGATGATTACATAAGGATTCGAAGGAGGACATCAGGATATGTTTGTCCCATCAGCCCAGAAGCGTAATGAAGGTGCTGTTGGAATCTATAATGTTCCTTTAGTAGTATATGATATTTTGACCGTAAAATATCCCATGAGATGGGTTTAGAGGTAATGAACATATCCTGAACTCTGGAGAAACCATTATTGGTCCACCATGTAAATGTTGTGGAGTTCATCCCTGGAGGGAAAGCAGGGTTATGAAACAGTGGAGTAAGAGGGGAGGGGAGTGTCCGAGAAGACAGGGTTTATTTAACTTTATCCCATTCAGTCACTGAGTACTTAATAAACACGTTCCTCATACTTTGTCTAGGTCTATATTTATGCTCTAGCCATAGTAAATCTGCCGCTGTATTGGGAGTGGTCAGTTGGTTTTCAAGTTCTATAACTAAGTGCCACTTAGTTATTTAAGATAATACAGCTGCTTTCCTATAATTCTCCAAATTTGGAAAGGCCAATCCCCCTTGTGTGGTGGATTGATAGCAATTTTTTTTATTTATTCTGTGTCGTTTATACTGCCAAGTGAAATCGATCATCTGCTGTTGCAGCTTCTCCAGATCTTTTTTGGGAGGAGGCACGGGCAGCGCCCTGAACAAATACAAAAGTTTAGGAAGTAGATTCATTTTAACAGAGCAGATCCTACCCATCCCTGAAATTGGCATTCTATGCCACCTTTAGAGATCTTTGCGTAAGGAGGCTACCAAGCGGGGCGTAATTAATATCTGCAATTTGACTGGTCGTGGAAGGGATCGTCACCCCCAGATATTTAAGACCCTTTTTGACCCATTGAAATTCAAAGTTCAGTTCCAGGAGTTTCTGAGTTGGTCTATCTAGTGTGAGATTAAGTGCCTCTGATTTAGTATTGTTAATTTTAAACCCAGATACCATGGCAAAGTCATGAAGCTCTTTATATAAATTGGGTAATGTAGTCTGAGGTCTGGTTATAGAAAAGATTGTGTCGTCAGCAAATAATGCCACTTTATACATATATGAACCTATTGTAATCCCTGAGATATCCAGATTAAGGCGAATTCTATGGGTAAGGGATTCTATACACATTGCGAATAGTAGGGGCGACAGTGGGCACCCCTGTCTGGTTCCATTTTTGATCTGAAATGGGGAAGAATGATAGTCACCCATTGCTACACGGGCTGATGGAGCATGATATAGCTTCATCACTGCCAAAGTAAATATGGAGCCACATCCCATTCGCAGTAATGTGTATCGCATATATCTCCAGTCTATATGGTCAAATGCTTTCTCCACATCTAGCGTTAAAAGCATGGATTGAAGTTTGTCATTCTCGACCGCTTGGACTATTTGTAGAATCCACCTAATATTATCAGTAGCCTCCCTGCCCCGTATAAAACCCATTTGATCTGGGTGAATGATGGTATGAAGATGTCTATTGAGTCTGTTAGCCAAGATCTTCGCATAAATTTTGAGATCTAGATTAATCAAAGAGATAGGTCTATAGTTCTGACACTGATTGGGGTCTCGGTTAGGTTTTCGGAATCACAATAATGTTAGCTCTGGACATATCCCTAGTTATTTCCACATCTGAAGTAAGGAGCTTATTAAAAAGGTAAGTAAGAGATGGCATAAGAATGGTTTGGAATTTTCTATTATATAATAGTGAAAGGCCATCTGGGCCAGGGGCTTTGGAGGGTTTATGCTGGGATATAGCTAACCCCACTTCTGCATCTGTAATATCCGTTGCTAGATCCTCCCCTTGATCCTCTCGAAGGTGTGGCAAATTGGATTTGTCTAGATATTTTTGTATATATAAATCATCTAGTGCAGGGGCTGTGGTTGTCCCATCATACAATTTCGCATAAAATTGTGAGAAAACATTTACTATAGATTTAGGATTATTGACTGTTTCCCCTGTATCCGATTTGATTGCTCTTATGAGGCCTAATCGTTTTTTGTCGTTAAGAGCTTGTGCCAACATTCTGTCTGGTTTGTTACCTTTGTCATAAAATTTCCTTTGTGTTCTCCTCATCAAATGTTCAGCCTTATGAACTAATAGTAAATTTAGTTCCCCTCTACATGTTTCGAGTTCGGTTAGGGTCGTTGCGTTTAAGTCCCGTTTATGTCTATACTCTAGATCCCTCACAGTTTATCCGTAAGTTCAGCTATCTGCCGTGTCCTAAGTTTTTTTTAAATGAGCTTCCTGTTTGATTAGGTGACCCCTGATCACTGCCTTATGAGCATCCCAAATTATTGCTGGATTAGGCGTGTCCTGATTATTCTCCTTAAAGTAGTAATCTATTTGTTGAGAAAGATGTTTGCAAAAGGCATCATCCGCTAACAGAGATTCATTAAGTCGCCATTCACCTCTTGGAGGGGACAGTTGAGGAGTAAGCAGTGTGCCAATTATAGGGGAATGGTCCGACCACGTTTTAGGTTCTATATTGGAACTTAGTAGGTAGGGGAGATATGTGCCTGATATTAGCAATAAGTCTATTCTGCTGTAGGATTTGTGTGGCGAAGAGTAAAAGGTAAAATCCCTTTGAGTGGGGTTCAAAGTTCTCCAAACATCAAATAAGTACTGATCTCTCATAAATTGTGTCAATGCCCTATTTGCCCTGCCCGTGCCTCCGTCTTTCCTGTGGCTCAACGAATCTAATTTAACATCCAAGACAGTATTGAAATCTCCTGTGACCACCAAGTCTCCAAGTTTTTTGTTCATTACAAAACTATGCAAGTGGGAGAAGAATTGAGATTGATTGGTATTAGGTGCATATATTCCCACAATTGTTGCTAAAGTGCATTTTTAATCGTCCACATTGTGCCCTGATGGAGCACTATTGGGACAGTTTTAGGACTCTCTGCAATCTTCTTTGTGTATAAACTCTATTGCGAAATGTATGCATTATAATTGTAATGTATAATAAATTTACCTCTTTCTGTAAAATATGACAATATAGCTAGATGTCACCTTATGACCATAATAAATCACTCAGGCTTTGCCAAAACACCTTCATAATATCCTTATATTTTACAAAATATGATAGTATTTAAATAGCATTATAATCATTATATAATGCAAAATATTATTACTTATATAACCTTTATATTAGAAATTTTAAATAAGGATGTTTTTCATACACTAATAAGGAAGCCCTCAGACAGAAACCAAGGTTCAGCAGACTTCTACTTTAACTAATGCTATTATGCAGAGAGGCACAGGATCCTCAATACTGTGACTGAAGGAACCATTTGAAGAGCAGTTAATGTCGTGACATATGATTTTACATGGGCCGTCTGTGAGTATAATATACCACCAGAAGTGGGACCACAATCGTGTGGGTACTTGTCCTCACCTTTTCAATTTCTCTTTTCACATTCTAGCACATGCACTTTTTACTTGATGGTGTTGTTATTGTACTTGGTAAATATTTCACTTGCACCTAAAAAAGGCTGAAGTGGGTTCAATAAAACTGATAAATGTGTTAATTTAAGCACAAGGAGGTGTGATTTTAGAAAAGAACACTACACTATTATTGTCTTGTTTTTCTCCCTTTTCTTTTTTTTTTGAGGATCGACCAGTGACACACCTTGGATTTTTAAAAAAAAGGGGTCATTGATATATGAACTGATGTCATTCTTTAATTGTACTTGTGTTTAAAGCTGCTCCTTGCACTTTTGCATCACTGCCGCTCAGTGCTACTACTTCCATTTTGCCTCTATGAATAATAATGCGCTTATGACACAAAGGAACCCTGGAGCTTCCGGGTTGTGGCTTGTGTCAATTGACACAGCAAACTTGTGCCTGAAAAATCAGACATGGATGTAATTTTAATGCTGAGGTCCAGAAATGACAGCATCCAAACACCAAAGAGTTTCAGTGCATAGTGGCCAATTTGCATTGAAGCATACAGTACCTGTACTTGCATCTGCAATTGCACTGAAATTATGGGGATAATACTGCATAGGCATAGGAGCTCCACTGTCACTTACTAATGCCTCATTCATGGGGTCACCAATTTCCACTAAGGTGTTGGCCTAGGTTTCAACATTTATTCCTTTGCTGAGCCCTCCTCTTGTCTTAGAACCAATAGACCTCTCTCTTTGGACTATACCTTAAGTCTATCACCTTTTACAGACTAGGTAGTCTAGACGGTAGTGTAACTATTATGTTATGGATCCCTCTGCAATAAAGAACGTTGGAGTACTGTATATCTATGTATTAGGAGGCTGGTCAAGGAAAATGAGGGCATCTCCATGGTCCCAACTACTTATTACTAGTTACACACTGTTCCTTTGAAAGACAGCATTTGATTAAACACACTGAGAGAATTAAAGCCAAGGGAAAAAAAAGAAAAGCAGGCAATGCGTTTAGTTAAAATTGTTAATTTATTTTTGTCTTTCCTTATACAAGTGTTTTACTTAACATTTGTGTATCATTAATAAATATACAGAACAAAAGTATTATACTGTATTGTAAGAATGAAAACTTAAATAAAAAGATATAATAAAAAATAGGAGAATAAATATACATATAGAATTAGTTGTATAAATAAGGTAACAAGTAAAAGGGTATCTTATCATATAAGTGACAGAAACATAGGCATGGGAATAAGAAATAAGGGTACAGGTAATGTATTATATAAAGAAAAAATATATTAAATAAGGTTAATCATACAAATTGAAATATAGGGAAAGTAATAAGGGAAAAGGTTATATGATGTAATAAGGGTTATTAGTACTAATATAAATAGAAATATAGGCATAAAAATACCATGAAATTTTAAAGTTAATAGAGGTGGCAGAATACAAAAATGAAAAGGGTCATTTACGTAATAGGGTCATAAGTAATATATTTATATCAAATTAATTAGGAATGTGGTCCACTGCAAGGCCACACTCCTGTCTGGCTTCTTGTACAGGTATAGGATATATTATCTGGAATGCTTGGGATCTGGGGTTTTCCGGATAGGGACTCTTTCTGTAATTTTGAATACCATGCCTTCAGTCTGCTAAAATCATTTAATCATTAAATAAACAAGGTAGGTTCATTGACACCAATATGAATTCATGCAGCTTAGTTACTATCACATACTAGGTAATGTTTGATTAATTATAGAGACATAAGAAATTATTTTTCAAATTTTAATTATTTACTTAAAATTGAGTCAATGGTAGATGGTCTTCCTGCAATATGGAGTCTTCTGGATAAAAGGTTTCTGGATAAGGTATCCCATATCTGTAATGGAATTATTGAACAATAGGGGACCTATCATATGTAATTAAGAACCTTTTGCCAGTAAGGAAAAAACAATGATTACTGAACCAAGGTTGATAAATACAAACATAAAAACTGTGTTTCAGAATGCTATAATCGTATCTGTATGGATATTTCTTACACACACATGCTGTAATATCTGCAGTTCTAAAGGCATGCTGAGCATGGGAAAAATGCTTCTTTTGTACCCAAGTGCATTTTTGTTAGTTCAGAAATCGACCCTGTATTCCCTTTTCTTCAGAATGCGTCTCAAGCACAAGAAAATGCAGCATGTGTTGTCTAAAAAAGACAATGAAATGCAAATTCCTTAAAACACACTTTGAACACCAATGTATTTATTGCGTTTATGTGCGCTCAAACCTTAGTCTGAAACGCATAAAAATCAACCATATGTAAGAGCCCTAAAGCATGAAATAATTGAATAGACTGATAGAATTGAATAGAATAGAAATAGAATTCAAGCACAGATGCAATTATTAACTTACTAACAATTTAAGCAAAATCTTTCTTGCTAAACATTAAATTACTGAATATCCAATGTGTGCCGGTGTTACGACAAAATTACAGATCTTTTATATGGAAACCTGTTATCTAGAAAGCTTTGAAATACAGAGAGGACATATTCACTAGTCCATTTAAGCAAATTATTCCAAAATGTTTTTAATGAATTCCATGTACCATGTACATAATGGTGAGTAAGCCACATAAATCTGTACTGGAGGCAAAACAGTCCTATTGGTTTTCTTTTAACAATGGTCAACATAGAAACCTATTTTTCTTCCTATAAAGGACAGTTGTAGCATAGTACAAAGGAGCTAAACCAAAATGTTTAGAATATATGCTTATTCTGTAAAGGTGATAGACTCAGAGCAGTGCCATGCCGGGCAGACATCCTAGGCAAGCTGGGCCGTCGCGGCTGAGCGTGCACATGCATAAGTTGATGCCGGCGCGCATGTGCAAGTTGACGCTGGCGCACATGTGCGTGTTAACTGAGCAAACTGAGTGCGCACATGCGCAGATGCGCCAATCGCCATGCAGGAAGATGGGAGTGAGGGGACCAGACATGTGGTAGGCGACAGAGCAGGTACGTGCCTGGCACCCCCCCAGCTTTGCCCCCTAGGCAGGTGCCTACTCTGCCTAGCCCTAGTTCCCGCCCTGGATAGACTAGTGTGTGCAGTAATTAAGCAACAAAACCTTCTCATTTATACTGTGTTATCCTAATGTTAACTTCTGCTAAGTGATCCCCAACCAGTAGCTCGTGAGCAACATGTTGCTCTCCAACCCCTTGGATGTTGCTCCCAGTGGCCTCAAAGCAGGAGCTTATTTTTGAATTCCAAGCTTGGAGGCAAGTTTTGGTTGTATGAAAACCAGGTGCACTGCCAAACAGAGCCTCAATGTAGGTTGACAATCTACATAGGGGCTACCAAATGGCCAATCACAGCAATTATATGGCAGCCCAAGAACATTTTTCATGCTTGTGTTGCTCCCCAACTCCTTTTACTTCTAAATGTTGCTCACGGGTTCAAAAGGTTGGGGATCCCTGCGCTAGTAGGTGTCAATGTTCATTGCAATGTGTGTTTCTGGGAAAAGTCTCCACGATGTGATGCTATATCCTTGTTTCTGTGCATGTTGTGAGGAGAATAAAGCATCAGCCATGCCATCCTGGTTGGTAAGAGTCCTTGTTACTGCACCTCCAAATTACCCAGTTACTCTGCTAACAAAAGGTCTTACGTATATATAAATTTGCCAAAGATTGAACATTATTGCATTATAATATACTGTTTGTCACATATTATAATACCTTTTAAACTCAGCAAAAAGCTGCTCCTGGTAAGTTTAAAGGAGAACCAAGCCCTTGCTAAAAAAAAGCCGTACCCCCCTACCCTAGACCCCCCCTCCCTGCCCCCCCACAGCCTAGGTGGTACCTTTGGTAAATGCCCCACCTCTTTACTTACCCTTCGGTGCAGATTCAGGGCATCAGAGTTCATGGGTGCCATCTTCTTCTCTTCAGTTATCTTCGGGTCTTCTTCCGGCTCTTCTGCAATTTCCTTTCGGCGCATGTGCAGTTGTCGCGAAACAGAAGATTACTCCAACTTCGCATGTGCGGTTAGGTAGCTCTATTCCCGAAGATTAGCAAAGAGAAGAAGATGGTGCCTGTGAACTCCGATGCCCTGAATCTGCATCGAGGGATAAGTAAAGAGTTAGGGGCATAAACCAAAGGTACCACCTAGGCTTGGGGGGAGCAGGGAATTAAGTCAATGGTAACTGGGCATTTAGAGTTTTACTTGAAAAACATTTTCTTGAAAAGAGTTTGCGTTTTCAAGAAAAACTCTAAGGGGGTAATTCATCAAAATCAAAATTTTTCTGATAATTTTAAAAAAAAAAGTCTGAGCAAACTAGAATCCACGATTTGACCTTATTTATTATAAAAAAAAAATCACAATATAATTGGATCAGAGAAAAACACGATAACATTTTCTCCTAAAAGTATGAAATTTAGTCTGATTTTCAGGCTAATTCCAGCGCAGATCACAGAAACTTCCAAATAGGATAGAGACCCCTTCATTGACTTATATACAACATAGGTAGGTCTGAGATGGAGGATTTTTTTTTCTACTAAAATTTCGGATTTTATAGTTTAAAAACTGTAATTTTTCGAGTTTTTAGCATTCAGACTAATCTATGATCAGTTGCTCGTGAGTTAATTATGCTAGATACTGTATATCATGACCTGGATAAATGAAAATCTTCATAGATAGATTGTAACACCATTGATTTTATTACATCAAATTATATCATCTGATTAAATATGTTATTATATCTTACTTCAAAAACACATTAGAGGGTTATAGGTGTCAGAATATAATACAGGTATGGGACCTGTTATCCAGAATGCTCGGGACCTGGGGTTTTCCAGATAATGGATCTTTCTGTAATTTTGACCTTCATACCTTAACTCTACTAGAAAATCATGTAAACATTAAATAAACCCCCAAACCTGGTTTGCTTCTAATAAGTATTAAATTATTATTACAATGAAAAAGCAAATCATTTTTAAATTGGATTATTTGATTTTAATAGAGTGTATGGGAGATGACCTTTCTGTAATTCGGAGCTTTCTGGATAATGGGTTTCCGGATAACTACTAATACAAGTGCCAACTCATCTGTGTGTTTTGGGTATGAGAATACTCTTTAGGCTCATAATATGTTATATAAAAAATTGATAATATTTATTGCTTTGTCACATAAACAAATTAAAACATAGGGATGGTAAATACAAAGTACAAAAAGGAAAAATTGTGAGAGCACTCCATGGCTTAATAAAAATGTACTAAAATACATTGGAAGTGCTACTGATCTGGCCAAATTAACTACAGACATAGAAAAAAAGAAAAATTGATCAATGCACATTCCTTTGTCCCCTATCATATCAGTAATCTATGCAGATGCATGTATTTACAAAGACAGGGGTTTTTTTAGTTACAAAATTATGATCATAAGATTGATAAGCCACCATACCACGTCAAGGTAAAAACCCATATGGCGGTCCCTAACTATTTACCTCTGGTCATAATTTCAAATGCTAAAGCCTCCCGGCATAGGAGCATTACCTGAAAAATAAGGTCTCCCGACCTGGGCATTGGTTTCCATAGGGCTTAGTCCTCCCCTGCCATTAGCTTTCAAAGGGGAGAGATAACCTCCCCCGCTTGCAGCTTTTGAGAGAGAGAAACTGCCCAGACCAACACCCATTTCCAAAGGAATTGTTCCACCATTTAAAGAGACAGGTGTGGGGGTGCTACAACCACATGGAAGCCTGGCCTGCAGCTTAGCTGCTGAACTTCCAAACAGAATAAATCTGCTACAATACAAAGTACAAAAAGGAAAAATTGTGAGAGCACTCCATGGCTTAATAAAAATGTACTAAAATACATTGGAAGTGCTACTGATCTGGCCAAATTAACTACAGACATAGAAAAAAAGAAAAATTGATCAATGCACATTCCTTTGTCCCCTATCATATCAGTAATCTATGCAGATGCATGTATTTACAAAGACAGGGGTTTTTTTAGTTACAAAATTATGATCATAAGATTGATAAGCCACCATACCACGTCAAGGTAAAAACCCATATGGCGGTCCCTAACTATTTACCTCTGGTCATAATTTCAAATGCTAAAGCCTCCCGGCATAGGAGCATTACCTGAAAAATAAGGTCTCCCGACCTGGGCATTGGTTTCCATAGGGCTTAGTCCTCCCCTGCCATTAGCTTTCAAAGGGGAGAGATAACCTCCCCCGCTTGCAGCTTTTGAGAGAGAGAAACTGCCCAGACCAACACCCATTTCCAAAGGAATTGTTCCACCATTTAAAGAGACAGGTGTGGGGGTGCTACAACCACATGGAAGCCTGGCCTGCAGCTTAGCTGCTGAACTTCCAAACAGAATAAATCTGCTACAATACAAAGTACAAAAAGGAAAAATTGTGAGAGCACTCCATGGCTTAATAAAAATGTACTAAAATACATTGGAAGTGCTACTGATCTGGCCAAATTAACTACAGACATAGAAAAAAAGAAAAATTGATCAATGCACATTCCTTTGTCCCCTATCATATCAGTAATCTATGCAGATGCATGTATTTACAAAGACAGGGGTTTTTTTAGTTACAAAATTATGATCATAAGATTGATAAGCCACCATACCACGTCAAGGTAAAAACCCATATGGCGGTCCCTAACTATTTACCTCTGGTCATAATTTCAAATGCTAAAGCCTCCCGGCATAGGAGCATTACCTGAAAAATAAGGTCTCCCGACCTGGGCATTGGTTTCCATAGGGCTTAGTCCTCCCCTGCCATTAGCTTTCAAAGGGGAGAGATAACCTCCCCCGCTTGCAGCTTTTGAGAGAGAGAAACTGCCCAGACCAACACCCATTTCCAAAGGAATTGTTCCACCATTTAAAGAGACAGGTGTGGGGGTGCTACAACCACATGGAAGCCTGGCCTGCAGCTTAGCTGCTGAACTTCCAAACAGAATAAATCTGCTACAATACAAAGTACAAAAAGGAAAAATTGTGAGAGCACTCCATGGCTTAATAAAAATGTACTAAAATACATTGGAAGTGCTACTGATCTGGCCAAATTAACTACAGACATAGAAAAAAAGAAAAATTGATCAATGCACATTCCTTTGTCCCCTATCATATCAGTAATCTATGCAGATGCATGTATTTACAAAGACAGGGGTTTTTTTAGTTACAAAATTATGATCATAAGATTGATAAGCCACCATACCACGTCAAGGTAAAAACCCATATGGCGGTCCCTAACTATTTACCTCTGGTCATAATTTCAAATGCTAAAGCCTCCCGGCATAGGAGCATTACCTGAAAAATAAGGTCTCCCGACCTGGGCATTGGTTTCCATAGGGCTTAGTCCTCCCCTGCCATTAGCTTTCAAAGGGGAGAGATAACCTCCCCCGCTTGCAGCTTTTGAGAGAGAGAAACTGCCCAGACCAACACCCATTTCCAAAGGAATTGTTCCACCATTTAAAGAGACAGGTGTGGGGGTGCTACAACCACATGGAAGCCTGGCCTGCAGCTTAGCTGCTGAACTTCCAAACAGAATAAATCTGCTACAATACAAAGTACAAAAAGGAAAAATTGTGAGAGCACTCCATGGCTTAATAAAAATGTACTAAAATACATTGGAAGTGCTACTGATCTGGCCAAATTAACTACAGACATAGAAAAAAAGAAAAATTGATCAATGCACATTCCTTTGTCCCCTATCATATCAGTAATCTATGCAGATGCATGTATTTACAAAGACAGGGGTTTTTTTAGTTACAAAATTATGATCATAAGATTGATAAGCCACCATACCACGTCAAGGTAAAAACCCATATGGCGGTCCCTAACTATTTACCTCTGGTCATAATTTCAAATGCTAAAGCCTCCCGGCATAGGAGCATTACCTGAAAAATAAGGTCTCCCGACCTGGGCATTGGTTTCCATAGGGCTTAGTCCTCCCCTGCCATTAGCTTTCAAAGGGGAGAGATAACCTCCCCCGCTTGCAGCTTTTGAGAGAGAGAAACTGCCCAGACCAACACCCATTTCCAAAGGAATTGTTCCACCATTTAAAGAGACAGGTGTGGGGGTGCTACAACCACATGGAAGCCTGGCCTGCAGCTTAGCTGCTGAACTTCCAAACAGAATAAATCTGCTACAATACAAAGTACAAAAAGGAAAAATTGTGAGAGCACTCCATGGCTTAATAAAAATGTACTAAAATACATTGGAAGTGCTACTGATCTGGCCAAATTAACTACAGACATAGAAAAAAAGAAAAATTGATCAATGCACATTCCTTTGTCCCCTATCATATCAGTAATCTATGCAGATGCATGTATTTACAAAGACAGGGGTTTTTTTAGTTACAAAATTATGATCATAAGATTGATAAGCCACCATACCACGTCAAGGTAAAAACCCATATGGCGGTCCCTAACTATTTACCTCTGGTCATAATTTCAAATGCTAAAGCCTCCCGGCATAGGAGCATTACCTGAAAAATAAGGTCTCCCGACCTGGGCATTGGTTTCCATAGGGCTTAGTCCTCCCCTGCCATTAGCTTTCAAAGGGGAGAGATAACCTCCCCCGCTTGCAGCTTTTGAGAGAGAGAAACTGCCCAGACCAACACCCATTTCCAAAGGAATTGTTCCACCATTTAAAGAGACAGGTGTGGGGGTGCTACAACCACATGGAAGCCTGGCCTGCAGCTTAGCTGCTGAACTTCCAAACAGAATAAATCTGCTACAATACAAAGTACAAAAAGGAAAAATTGTGAGAGCACTCCATGGCTTAATAAAAATGTACTAAAATACATTGGAAGTGCTACTGATCTGGCCAAATTAACTACAGACATAGAAAAAAAGAAAAATTGATCAATGCACATTCCTTTGTCCCCTATCATATCAGTAATCTATGCAGATGCATGTATTTACAAAGACAGGGGTTTTTTTAGTTACAAAATTATGATCATAAGATTGATAAGCCACCATACCACGTCAAGGTAAAAACCCATATGGCGGTCCCTAACTATTTACCTCTGGTCATAATTTCAAATGCTAAAGCCTCCCGGCATAGGAGCATTACCTGAAAAATAAGGTCTCCCGACCTGGGCATTGGTTTCCATAGGGCTTAGTCCTCCCCTGCCATTAGCTTTCAAAGGGGAGAGATGGTAAATACAAGGTGAATCAAATATAAAGTAAATACAGGGAGACAGCATAGATGTTAGTCACTGTTCCCCTAAAACCTGACTGTACACCAAGGCCAAACATCCAGGCTTTCTTATCCACCTTTTTCCAAGGAAAATAACTCCTCCAGAAGAGGTGGGTTTGATGTCTTACAGCCCCAACAGTTGTTTACTAATAAACAATAGTATGTGTCATTGTATTGTAAATACCAATATGCGACGTCGGCGAGCATGCACGAATGCCGATGCACTACTGGTGCCACTATTTATTTTATTTGGGGGCACGGAGGTCGGAGGCCCAAAGATCAGGGGAGGGGGGCTGGGCTGCCGGGGGCTGGGGTGTCCCGCCAGCTCAGTCCATCGCTGTGTGTAACATGCTCCTTGTGTCATTTAGCAAGCAACAATCCCTATTATAAATGTTTCAAATAATGCAAATATAATATCAAGGCATGACCCACCACACACTCAATAAGGATTTAGGCTAATTGGGCCTAATTGGGGGCCTGTGCCAATGGGGGCCCCGCACGAGCTCAGCATGCTTCAATACAGAAGGAGGACTTGATGTGACAGGTCGGTGAGGGAGGAGAGCCGAGGAAAGAGGGAGGAGAAAGTAGTCAATGCTCTAAAACTACATTCCCCATAATGCATCACTGTCGTTTAGCTCCAGGCAGTCACTATGCCATATGTTCCTGGTTGGTTTGGGTTTCTGGCATTGCTTAAATAGCAATTGTCTCACCTTCTGTTGATGATAAGTCACTGGCCAGGTCTGTACCTTCACTTGTCTCCCTCTCCTGCCTTTTGTTCTGTCTGCCCACTGCCCACACAGAAGTGACCATTCAACAAAATGTACGTTTATGTGGCCCATGGGTAAATTCTAGAAGTGGTTGTCACTGTTGTGCCTGTTCTGTCTGGAGAAATCACTGCCCAGGGTGCTTCTGTTTCAAATTGTTTATTGGGAAAACAAATCTTTCTGAGGAGGAGCAGTTCCTGATAAAATCAGAACAAAACATGAACATTTAAAAGCTAATTACCCTAAGGGGCACATTTACTTAGCTCGAGTGAAGGATTAGAAGGAAAAAAACTTAGAATTTCGAATGTTTTTTTCTCTACTTCGACCTTCGAATCGAACGATTCAAACTAAAAATTGGTCGACTATTCGACCATTCGATAGTCGAAGTACTGTCTCTGTAAAAAAAACTTCGACCACCTACTTCGCCACCTAAAACATACCGAGGTACAATGTTAGCCTATGGGGAAGGTCCCCATAGGCTTTCCTAGCTCTTTTTGATCGAAGGAAAATCGTTCATTCGATTGATTAAAATCCTTCGAATCGTTCGATTTTTCCTACAATCGTTCGAACGAAAGAATTGTGGTAAATCCTTCGATATTTGAAGTCGAAGGATTTTACTTCGACGGTCGAATATCGAGGGTTAATTAACCCTCGATATTCGACCCATAGTAAATGTGCCTCTAATTGTTAGTAGCTACAGACAAATAACAAAAAGGCAAATGCTATTTTACGTTGGCTAAGGAAGGTGGGCAAAAGAGCGTGCAATAAGAGCAGTTTAAGCTGTCTGCCTTGTTGTCATGTCTCTCTTTTTTCCTATGACATTTTAGCTGACAACACTAAGGGGCACATTTACTAATGGTCGAATATCAAGAGTTAATTAATCCTCAATATTCAACCCTCGGAGTTAAATCCTTCAACTTCGAATATCGAAGTCAAAGGATTTAGCGCAATTCATTTCTATCGAAGGAATAATCGTTCGATCGAACGATTCGAAGGATTTTAATACATCGACCAAATGATTTTCCTCCAATCCCAAATTGGCTAGAAAGCCTATGGGGACCTTCCCCATAGGCTAACATTGATGCTCGGTAGGTTTTAGGTGGCGAAGTAGGTGGTCGAAGTTTTTTTTAAAGAGACAGTACTTTGACTATCGAATGGTCGAATATTCAAACGATTTTTAGTTCAAATCGTTTGATTTGAAGTCGAAGTTGTAGTGGAAGGTCGAAGTAGCCAATTAGATGGTCGAAGTAGCCAAAAAAAAACATTCAAAATTCGAAGTTTTTTTCCTTCTAATACTTCACTCGAGCTAAGTAAATGTGCCCCTAAGTCTAGGGGCCCCACCAAAAGGTCCCAATTGGGCCCTGCAATTGATAAGCCGGCCCTGGATAGGGATATATATATATATATATATATATATATATATATATATATATATATATATATATATATATATATATATATAGAGCTTACCCAAGACAGGGTGTGAAATCAACTGTATGTGATTGTAATATTAAAGGGTATGTTCACCTTCAAGCTTACTTTTAATAGTTTATAACATGGCAATTTCTAAGTAACTTTTCAATTGACCATCATTATTTTTTAGTGCTTTCTTCTGACACTGACCCCTGTCTTCTTCTTTTAGGGTCACTGATCCCCTCTGCAAGGCTACTTTTTCTGCTACTATTTATTAATTATTTTTATATTGAGTCCCTCTCCTATTCATATTCCAGTCTCTAATTGAAATCAATGCATGGTTGCTAGGGTAATTTGGACCCTAGCAACCAGACTGCTGAAATTGCAAACTGGAGAGCTGCTGAATAAAAAGCTCAATAACTTAAAAACCACAAATAATAAAAAATAAAAATCAGTTGCAAATTGTCTCAGAATATCACTCTCTACATCTTACTAAAATTGAACTCAAAGGTGAACAACCCCTTTAAGGCAGACACAGACATTTGTGGCTTCATTTCCACAATCACTTGTATTTTGTATAATAACTAATTGCATTAAATCTATATTCCAGAGATCTGAAACCAGAAAATATTTTGCTGGACCAAGAAGGCCACATCAAAATATCAGATTTTGGCCTACCGGTGAGACAGGAACCCTAAGCTACATGGAACCAGAGGTGAGGAATTTTTTAATAGGTTACATTAAATTACATTTCAATTTTAAGCTACTATTCAATACAAATTGAAATTAAACATTACCAGTGGTTTTATAGCTGTTTATACCAATTTAATAATGTTAATTTTTTAAGGGTTTACATAGCCTTTATAGAAAGCCTAATATATATATATAAGACTAAAATCATTAAAATGTCAAAAAGTCCATATAGATAGTGACAAATGGGGAGTTATTATACAATAATGTATCCTATAAACACCATTGAAAAATCATTTTGACTATGGCTAGAATGTTGCACTAATTTGGTATATCTGTTTTGTGAGATACAAAGTGTAACCTCTAAAGAGAAAGGGTAAATATGACCCTTTTTCTTTAGATGCTGCACTTTGTGTCTCACAAAACAGATATACCAAATTAGTGCAACATTCTAGCCGTAATCAAAATGAAATTATGCAATTAACTAAAAGCATCTATCTGTACTCAAGATCTTTCAAGAAGAGGAGTATGATTCGGCAGTGGACTAGTGGTCTTTCAATATCATCTCATGTGAAATGGCCACAGGAAAGTCCCCATTTTATGATGGCCATGACAGAGAAAAGGTCAACACATCCACCATCTGCGATGAGCCTTAGATACCTGATTGGCTCAGTATAGATCTGCAACATCTTCTGCAAAAGGTGGGTATGAGCAGAGTGACAGAGAAATTCTAACATTTATAAACATACAGTAATGCCCTGTTTTAAACACGGGTTTATTTCCTATGCTTTGTAAAACGAAATTTGCAGAAAAAGCAGTGTAAAATAAATGTTGAATTTATCAAGGTGTGTTTTGTTGTTGCTATTTACACTGCTTCTTTGTAAGTAGGTTACGGTGGAAGTTGCACAAAGCAATAGCGCATAAAAAATATCACCGTTTTTAACATACTTATTTTTACATGGTGATGCCTTGCGTTGTGTGGCGAATTATTACACTGTTTTTTACACTTAATAATAAATCTGCCGCTAAATGTGCTGCTACCATCTGCAAATATATGTTATTTTTACCTTTGCCATGTTACATTTACACCACTGATAATGTGTTGCCCTCACATGGTGAAAAGCACATAGATATCATAACATTAAAGGTAATGTCACATGCACCAGGTTTTATTTTAAAGTTGAAATAATTTTTGTCTGTTTACTTTAGCTACTGATGAAGGATCTAGGAGTCTATGGAGACAGACGATACCACTCATTCTACTCTTCCATCAATTGGGTGGAGCTGGAACAAAATAAGATGCCACCACCTTTTCAGCTAACAGAAGTAAGTACATGGTTGCTGAATACTTTATTAAAGTCAGGGAGAAAAGGGGAAGACAGGGAAATACAGATAAAATAGTGGTGCAATACTGAAGTAGAAAATCTTTTTAGAAAGGGAGGGAAAGCCCTAAGTATTGGAACACACGATTTTGCGTAATTTGCATGAGTTTTTGCAGCCTGCACTTTGAACTTGCATTAATAAATAAGGCCTAACATAGTTTAAACACTTGAAATTAAGATAAATAAGAGGGGGAGCCAATGAAAATATATATAATAACAGTAAAACTTGAGCCTGAGGATTAAGCTTTTGCTACCATCAAAATTGATGGCCATCAGCTATTAACTTTGGGTTAGTGACAGGTAAATAATAAACAAAGCCCCCCTCAAATAGGGATATCAATGTCTACACCATGTAAATGTTATAATAAGGCGAATATGCCTATAGTTACTAGACTAAACACAAATTACATGAGGGGGTAGCTGCATAGCTTATAAAGAGCCACCTGTTTCATGTAAAGGGGCGGAGCATCCACAAATATTGGCATTACTTATAGTTAAAGACAAAAAATATGGATATCATCAAACTCAATGGGTTAACTCATAGAGTACATTTTGTCTTCAACTATTACTAATTACTAGACTATAGCCTTTCTGCAATACGGTTAACAATAAAGGAAACAATGTCTTTCATGCAGCCATCATGTGCAACGGAAAGCGACTGTCATCATTCCTGGATATTAACAACCCAACACAGAAAACGCATAATATTCCAGACTTTTCTTACTTAGGTTCCTCTTTGCACAAGGAGTGCCAAGCATCTGATCCACCTGATGCACCTTGTTCATTGTATCCTCATCATCGTCTGCTCCAGCACCGCACAGCTTGATGGTCTATCAGTCCTGCATCAAAGTGGAAAAAGATTGTTAAATAGGAAAATAAATAGAGATAGGTATAGAATTAGTTGTATAAATAAGGTAACAGTTAAAGGTTATGTTATATGTGATAAAAACATAGGTATGGGAATAAAAAACAAGGGTATAAGTAATGAATAAAATAAGGGGGAAAAATGAAAAATATTTAAAATGAGGTTAACTAGTACAAATATAAATAGAGGGAAAATAATAAGGGAAAGGGGGTAAAGGTGATACGATTTAATAAGGTTTATTAGTACTAAGAAAAAAAAAATAGGTAAGGGAATATGGGATACGTATATAGGTAATATTATTATTTAACATTTATGAGAAAAAATAGAAACACAAAAAGGTATAGATAATATTATTATATAAATATTAGTAATTATGGAGATAGAAACATAGTAGGGGGGATAAGGATATACTTAATATAACTAGATGAGTTTTATAGCACGAAATAGAAATAGGAACATAGAAAAAAAATCCATTAGTACTAAAAAAAAGTAATACACTAAAAAATGTAATATATTTTAATAGGATTTGTTAATACAAATAGGTATAATGGGTAATATAATATATATATATATATATATATATATATATATATATATATATATATATATAAAGTTTATAGTATAAATAGACATAGCTACAATATAAGAAAATTAAAATCGTCATTTAAGTAATAGGTACAAGTAATGTATTTATATCAAATAAATTAGTAAATAAATAAGTAAATAGGAACAGAACTATAAATAGCATTAAACAGTTAAAGTTAATATACAGAGGGTTAAATGGGGATTAGTACAGATAGAAATTATTAATGTTGTATTTATTATGTATTATTAATATAAACTATTTAATTAAAGGTATGTTAGTTAGCTAGTGATTTCATGAATAATAGGGTATAATAAGCAGTGTAGTTATATGGGGAGTGTTACAGATAGGATAGGGTAGGTAGGGAAAACCTATGCTGCTAGTGAGAATGGTGTGTGATTCTGTGAGTGAAAGGAAACTGCTGGCATCAGAAACTCCAGCTAGTTTAGAGAAAGCAGGATGGAAATAGGCAGCTACTGGAAAGCTAACAAGGATGTAGGCTCAAGGGGTGGTAGGGAGCTTATTGATAAGTATTCATGGAGGGGCCCGTGGGTTTAATATGTAAATTGACATCATAGAGGCTAGGATAGGATTATAGGAAAGTGGTAGGAAAAAATAGAACTGGGGCTGGTGTTTGGCAGGGATAGTGGCTGCAGGGGAATAAGTAGTTTTAGGGAAAGCTGTTGGAGCAATAACAAAATGTGGGGACATGAAAGGCAGAGAGGTGACAGGCTGACGTTAGGGATGCAGTAGGAATCAGTGTTTTATTGAGAGGGACAGAAGAATGTGGGGGTGATATAGGTTTTGTAGGGAAAATTAAAGCTTTAGCTAGTGCCAAAGGCATCCTATGTAAAATATATACATCTGACCCATACTAGCAGGTTAAACGTGCCTTTTAATTTGATCCCCCCATGCCCCATCTCATGGTGGCACTGAGCAGATAAGAAAGGTGTGTGAATGGCAGTTACATGGGGTGAAGCCTTGATGTTGGCGTTACTGCTCATATAAACATGTGCCAATTCCCCCTACTGAGAGACTGATAGAGCTGTGTGTTTGACAATGTTCTTGTTGTATGTTCAATCTCAGAAGAAACTAGGATCAAGTTATCAGTTAATAAATGAAATATATAAAAAAATAACTTGCAGTGTTTTCTGTTTTTGTCCCACTACCTGCACAAATGTTTGGATTTTCTTACAATGTGTATGTGTGTGTGTGTGCAATGCTTAAATCCTTCCTCGGCTATTTATGAATATATTATAACATATGCAGTATAACATAAATATATGTACAGGTATGGGACCTATTATCCAGAATGCTTGGGACCTGGGGTTTTCTGGATTAAAGATCTTTCTGTAATCTGGATCTTTATACCTTAAGTCTGCTGCAAATCATTTAAACAGTAAATAAACTCAATAGAATCACTTTGCCTCCAATAATGCTTAAGTACAAGGTACTGTTTTCTTACAACAGAGAATATATTTTTTTTTATAAATGTGAATTATTTGGTTAAAATTGTGTCTATGGGAGATGGCCTTCCATAATGCAGAGCTTTCTGGATAGTGGATTTCCAGTAATGGATTTTATACCTGTATCTTTTTAACTAAAGTATACAACCTATATTTGAACCCCATCAAAAAATAAATAACTTTCCCTTTAAACATAACCAATTTCTGCGATATATATATATATATATATATATATATATATATATATATATATATATATATATATATATATATATATATATATATATATATATATATATAAAGAAGCCCCATTATTTCAGTGTGAAAGTTAATTTCCAGAAGGACTTATACTATTAGAAGATTTTCTGAGAGCAGTAACAAGTTAGAGTGCTTCCTAAAGTTATGCCATTTAACGCCTAATAAGTTTGTGAATGCTATGAAAGTTATGTCTCATGCAGGACAATGTACTGAATAAACCCCCCAGATCTTTATCAAAAAATTGATAATGCATTTAACTATTTTATAAATAATACTCTAAAATAAATCTAAAAGCCAGATACTGTGCCGTTCTGGTTATGAAACTTGTTACAACACTTTAACTACTCAGGCTGATGGGTGTTAAATTATAAGAATAATCATATCTTCTAAGAATTTTACATAGATCTCTTTTTTTCCCTGAATATTCATGTTCATAAGCTCAAGTGTATTATACTTTGAAAACCTTCTGTTCCCACTGGCAAAGAAGAAGTAAAGTTTAGTCTGAACTGTCAGGTAATGTTTCCCACAGCCAATTCAGCGACTGAGGGACCTTTAAAACTACCCAGCCTGAGACTGTGCATCTGTTTTTGTGGATGAAATGGATTCACTTACCGCCTTTGTACCTGGAAGTTACATTTTTCGCCAAGTTAAATAACAACAAATATGCATGACGTATGTTTCAAAGAAAAGGTTAATAAATTAATAATTCACTGTGCACTGACGGGTAATTATTCTAGAGTACTAAACAACTAGTCTGATTATTGGTTAATATATCTGTAGCACAGATCATACTATTGGTTGTTTGTGTAACTGTGGAATGCACCCACCAAGACAATCTCAATCACAAGCTACGGTAAAAAAAAAACGTTATTTTCTAAAGACGTTTAAACCAAGCGTTTATGGCACATAAACTATACAGTGGGCACATGTGTAGGGCAATATAACAACTATTTAATTGGCCTTGTGTAATGTAATGTATTAGATGCAACATAGACATATACATCCATTGTACTTTCACTTCCTGCCATAGAATCAACTTTGGATTTTAGTGAATTAGCATTGTCCTGGCGAATCTACGCCTGACGAAGTGTTGCGATGTAAGCAAAGCCATCGCTGGCGAATTTAAGGAGTGTACTTCAGTGTATCAGTAAACTAAAGCTTCCAGCAATCCCCAAGCATTGTACTTCCAAGTATCTTGATAGGTTAAAGGGGTTGTCCACCTTCAAGTTAACTTTTAGGGGGTTATTTATCAAAGTCCGAATGCGCATTTAGCATTCAGAGTTTAGTAAATAACCCCCTAAGTATGATGTAAAGAGTGATATTCTGAGACAATTTGCAATTGGTTTTCTTTTTTTATTATTTCAGGTTTTTGAGTTATTTTGCTTTTTATTCAGCAGCTTTCCAGTTTGCAGTTTTAGCAATCTAGTTGCTAGGGTCCAAATTACCCTAGCAACCATGCATTGATTTGAATAAGAGACTGGAATATAAATAGGAGAGGGTCTGAATAGAAAGATAAGTAATACAAAGTAGCAATAACAATAAATGTGTAGCCTTACAGAGCATTTAAAAAATTATTTTTTAAATATGTCAATAGTAAAAAAATGAAGCAGGAAGGGGTGGGACCCTTACTATCAGAGGGGGGTCAGCTGGTTGATGAAAACAAAATAAAAGCGCAGATTCTGAACTCGTATTTTTCATCTGTGTACACAAATGAAGAACCAGTAAGTGAAGGTTTCCTTCTTAACACTCCCAATTCTAGTAATACAACTAATGATGCATGGTTCATACATGAAGAAATTCAAAAGAGACTTGAACATGTTAAGATTAACAAAGGTCCAGGGCCAGATGGTATTCATCCCAGGGTAATTAGCGAGCTTAGCTCTGTGATTGCCAAACCTCTTTACTTAATTTTTCAGGATTCATTGAGATCTGGCATTGTGCCGAGAGACTGGCGAATTGCTAATGTGGTGCCTCTATTCAAAAAAGGATCCCGTTCTCAGCCTCAAAACTATAGGCCAGTTAGTCTGACGTCAGTATTAGGAAAGCTTTTCGAAGGGTTAATAAAGGATAAGATACTGGACTTCATAGCAAATCATAATACTATGAGTTTGTGCCAGCATGGTTTTATGCGTAATAGATCTTGCCAGACTAACTTAATTTCTTTTTACGAGAATGTAAGTAGAGACCTCGATTCTGGGATGGCAGTGGATGTGATTTACTTAGACTTTGCTAAAGCATTTGATACAGTGCCACACAAAAGGTTACTGGTTAAATTAAGGAATGTTGGCCTGGAACATAGTATTTGTACCTGGATAGAGAACTGGCTAAAAGATAGACTACAAAGAGTGGTGGTAAATGGAACATTTTCTAATTGGACCAGTGTTGTTAGTGGAGTACCGCAGGGCTCTGTACTAGGTCCCTTGCTTTTCAACTTGTTTATTAATGACCTGGAGGTGGGCATTGAAAGTACTGTTTCTATTTTTGCAGATGATACTAAATTGTGCAGAACTATAGGTTCCATGCAGGATGCTGCCACTTTGCAAAGTGATCTGTCTAAACTGGAAAACTGGGCAGCAAACTGGAAAATGAGGTTCAACGTTGATAAATGCAAGGTTATGCACTTTGGCAAAAATAATATAAATGCAAGTTATACACTAAATGGCAGTGTGTTGGGAGTTTCCTTAAATGAAAAGGATCTAGGGGTCTTTGTAGATAACACGTTGTCTAATTCTGGGCAGTGTCATTCTGTGGCTACTAAAGCAAATAAAGTTCTGTCTTGCATAAAAAAGGGCATTAACTCAAGGGATGAAAACATAATTATGCCTCTTTATAGGTCCTTGGTGAGGCCTCATCTGGAGTATGCAGTTCAGTTTTGGGCTCCAGTCCTTAAGAGGGATATAAATGAGCTGGAGAGAGTGCAGAGACGTGCAACTAAATTGGTTAGAGGGATGGAAGACTTAAATTATGAGGGTAGACTGTCAAGGTTGGGGTTGTTTTCTCTGGAAAAAAGGCGCTTGCGAGGGGACATGATTACACTTTAGAGGACATTAGAGGACATTATAGACAAATGGCAGGGGAACTTTTTACCCATAAAGTGGATCACCGTACCAGAGGCCACCCCTTTAGACTAGAAGAAAAGAACTTTCATTTGAAGCAACGTAGAGGGTTCTTCACAGTCAGGACAGTGAGGTTGTGGAATGCACTGCCGGGTGATGTTGTGATGGCTGATTCAGTTAATGCCTTTAAGAATGGCTTGGATGATTTTTTGGACAGACATAATATCCAAGGCTATTGTGATACTAAACTCTATAGTTAGTATAGGTATGGGTATAAAGAATTTTAATTAAAAGTAGGGAGGGGTGTGTGTATGGATGATGGGTTTTCATTTGGAGGGGTTGAACTTGATGGACTTTGTCTTTTTTCAACCCAATTTAACTATGTAACTACTTTAACTATGTTAGATGGGGTCAGGCTGGAAACAGTCAGAAGTAGAAGGCAAATGATTAAAAAATGATAAAATATGAATAATGAAGACCAACTGAAAAGTTGCTTAAAATCAGCCATTTTATGGAATACGTTGGGGCAGATTTATCAAGGGTCGTATTTCGAAGTGTAAAAAACTTCGAAACTCGACCATCGAATGGCATTACTTCCATATTCGAGCTCAAAGTTTTTTTATCGAATTTGGCCATATTCGGTCAAAGTAAAATCGTACAATGAAATCCTTCAAATCAAACGTTTCGAACGATTTAATCAATCGAGCGAGCGATTTTACTTTGACTTCTTAAAACTTAGCCAAATGTTGGCTATAGGTTCTAGGAGATCCCCATAGGCTAACATAGCAATTCGGCAGGTTTAAGGTGGCGAAGTGTCGAAGTCAAACTTTTTTACTTAGAATCAAAGTAGAATTTAGAAAATTCACTTCAACCCTTAGTAAATGTGCCCCTAAAAGTTAACATAAAGGTGAACCACCCCTTTAATATAATAATTCTTTACAAGATACTGACTAGTAAAAGATAAAATCTACCTAAATATATTTAATAAAAGGAACAGGAACCCTGCCTCTGTTGCTATGGAACTTTTCAGAGCCGCAATTCAAAAATGTTGCATGATTCAAATTGATTTTGTTGACTAAATCGATTTTGTCGACTAAACCGATTTTGTCGTGACTTTTTGTCACATTGTTTTATTGATAAATTAAGGGAAATCCATAATTTTTTTTTTTTTTATAAAAGTGAGAGTTTTAGTAAACAGGCCTCTTAATGTAGTAATGTCAAGCTTGTGAATGCTGAAGTCCCTGAACATGGTCTTACAATACCTTGAACAGCTAGCTATGTACTACCCAGATGTCCTTGCAGCCCAGTATCCCAGGCTCATTTACAAATGCATTGCAGTTGTTAAAGTGCATTCCCCCCCTCCCGAGTTACCCCTTGAACAGGGAAAGAATAAGTGCCCAGGTCCCCGTAATGGGATTTAAGTAAAAAATTATGTTTTTCCTGATAACACTAAAGGTCTCTCTGGGCACTGCTACTGGAGAGAGAGAGAGAGTCTGTGCTCCTCTTATTTCTAATTTATTATCTTTGAAGAACTGACTTTTTTGACTTCCAGGATGACCGACGGTTTATTCCCCTGGCATCCCCTATTACCCTGGGATTCCGGTTTCCTCCCCGGCCTCCTCGCGACCCTGCAAGGGTAAGAAGCAGCTTCTCCTACTGTGTCACCGCACGCTTCAGGCAGTGGTGAATGCCATAGTCACGGAGGTGCATAGGTGAGATTAAAGGAAAACTATACCCCCCAAACAATGTAGGTCTCTATTAAAAGATACTGAGTAAAACAGCTCATGTGTAAAACCCTGCTTCATGTAAATGAACCATTATCATAGTAATATACTTTTTTAGTAGTATGTGCCATTGGGTAATCATAAATAGAAAATTGCCATTTTAAAAAATAAGGGCCGCCCCCTGAGATCGTAAGATTCACTGTGCACACATACAAACCATATGTAAGGTCACATGAGCCATTTAACAGACAGAGTTCTGCCTTTTGCTTCCTCACTTCTTCCTGTTACAGTTAGTGTTGTAGTATTTCTGGTCAGGTGATCTCTGAGGCAGCACAGATAGAGTCACGAAATGGTGGTTCAAGGCAAGAGATGTAAAAGGGCAATATTTATGAAAATATATATTCCAGTTTGGTAAGATTCTTTAATATGTCATTCAATTTGATATAAACTATCTGTTGCTTAAGTATTCATTTTGGGGGTATAGTTTTCCTTTAAGTTACTTTTAAAGCACCTACGTGACACTTTAGAAATCACAGAAACACTACCACAGGTTTCCAAGATAGATAAGTTGCTGGGTAACACACCTAAGAAAGCCCGTTCCTTTCCAACGAGCAAATCAGTATCTCAAACCATTTCCAATGAATGGTCTGACCCACATAAACGTAACAATATTCCACAAAAATGTTTTGGTAGGTTCCCAATAGCAAAGGAATATAAACAATGCTGGGATAAATCTCCTAAAGTTCAGCAATTGTACGTTTATCCAGAAATACTACTCTTCCCTCAGAAGATGCTGGTTCATTTCGGGATCCCATGGATAAAAAGATGGAGTCAGCCCTTTCTCCATTCAGCAGCTATTATTCAGCCGGCCTCCTCTTCCTTTAGTGTTGCCCGATCCTCAGCAGCAGCTATAGCTGCTAGAAGAGCTCTGTGGCTAAGACAGTGGTCAGGGGATGCAGCATCTAAGACTAGGCTAGTCTCCCTTAAATTTGAAGGTCAACAGCTCTTTGGACCTGAACTTAAGAAAATTATTTCAGAAGTTACAGGAGGTAAAGGAGCATTCCCTCCTCAAGGTAAAAGAACACAGAGAGAATCTCACAAACGCAATTATCATCACCGTTCTTATCGCTCCTTTAATAGAACCTCTAATAAGGGCAGAACTACTTCTCATCAATCTCCTAACAAGAGATTCAAATCCTGGCAGTCCCAGTCCAAATTCTCCAGAAAAGGTGGCCCACCAAAGACTCAGGATTCCTGACTCTCCACCATCACATCAGTCTCTGATACTGGGAGGGAGACTAAAACATTTTTTCAACATTTGGCAAAGATCTATACCAGATTCTTGGGTATTCAGAACTGTCTCACTAAGTCACAAGATTTTTTTTGACAAATTCCCTCCAGATCACAGATTTGTTCCTTCCAAACCTCATTCAGACCCAGTCAAAGGAGTAACAATGTCAAACGTACTACAAGACCTTTTAAACAAAGAGGTTATTACCCTAGTTCCAATCAAAGAACAATTTCAAGGTTTCTATTCAAACCTTTTCCTGGTACCAAAGAAAGACGGAGGTTTCCGTCCCATCCTCAACTTTTACTCTCTCAACAAGTTCATACGGTACCAACGCTTCAAAATGGAAACAATCCATACAATAGCAAACTCTATTCCTCTAGGGGCATTTATGACCAAAGTGGATCTGAAGGAGGCATTTCTACTGTACATAACCCTATCTTCCAAGATCATCACAAGTACCTCAGGTTTTGCATCAACTAGCCACATTACCAGTTCCAGGCCATGCCATTCGGTCTAACCTCAGCGCCAAGGGTTTTCACAAAGGTCCTGGGGACCCTGATAGCCACAATTCGACACCTTGGCATTCATATTTTTCCATACTTGGACAACATTCTGAGAATTTAGTGCATCTCACGGCCATTTACATCCCAGGTCTTCTAAATTGGCAGGCAGACTATCTCAGTCGCAATACTCTAGACCCAGGAGAGTGAAAGACTACATTTTTCAAATGCTGACAGACAAATGGGGAATTCCATGTGTGGACAATATGGCATCCAGACACAACAATCAAATCATAAGGTTCTTCTCCAAGATAAGGGACCCAATGGGAGAGTTACCCCCTTGCTATCCCTCTTAGTTGGAGTGTGGCTGCTGACTACACCTCATTCCCAGTATCCCAGACTTCACCAAAGCCTTCCAGTTACTGAGGTCTAAACTCCAGGCTCCCATTACCATCCTCTCCCTCCTGGAACTCCACCCTCTGCCCAGCACTATACTGAAGTGTGGCAGGAACTTGTCATCAGCCTCTGGGCCAATGACACATTATGCTAATAAGTAAAAGTAAATACATGGGCTTTTGTCCAGCAACCAAAGAACAAGGATGTGTAGGCATTTAAAGCCATAGAGGATCATTAACCCTCTGGGTCCCTACACAAGCTTAGTCTAGTAAAATTTTCTCTAGATGTCTATGGCCCCCAATAATTTTAGCAGCAGAATATGCAGAACATTAATCCCAGTCCTAAATTATAAATCTTTTTAACAACATTCCAAATTGCTTGCATAATTAAAATACAGAGGTACCTGGCCCTTCATGCAAATACCACCAGGCAAGTAAAAGTGCCTGTGGCCATATTACATTACAGTTCTGCTTACAACGAAAATAATTCAAAGAAGAAGTAGCATAGGAAATGACAGTGTGCTCAGAATTTGGATTTAACATTGAATGGAATTTTGGGAAATCTAAAACGCAGTTGCAACTATGGTTGCCACCTTTTCATGGCCCACAATCCGGGCATGGGGTGGAGCCATGATGTGGGGTGGACCAGTGACATTGCGGGTGAAGCGAGAGGTCACTGGGGGAGGGGCTATTATGTTGCGATCAGCAAATGGCTGATTGCCATGTCAATTAAGAGAGATCCTGACTAGTTTTCCTTATTTGGAAAACCTGGCAGACTGTCTTGACCCATGCAGCCCTCCTGAAACTGGGTGGTAACACTAGTTGCAACATTAACCTCTTATTGAAATATATTGGACATAATCAAGAAAAATAAGGGGTGATACCCTTATTTAGGGCTTGGACTCACTGTTTAATATATAGACTTTCAGCCCAGGTCCATAAGTGCTAATGGTCCCAAACAGAGGTAATAGAGAATGTTACTAACCAGTCAGTTCAGAGAATAATAAATGACACCTTTGCACCCAGTTTGATAACATCTTTTAATCTTTCCGCTTATATTTAACTAGCACCTTTGGAAAGAAGAGGTTCCAAAAAACCCTCATACAGTATATCTTTGTCATACCCATTTTTACAGAGAATAGTGTAACCTTTTCTTGGCACTAATATCAAGGGCCACACCGGTGTGCCTCCGCTAAGTGGGAGATTTGTGGGGTTTGGATAAGTTTAGTGCTTTCACCCAGGACTAAAACCAATATTGGTGGGCATACAACTCCCTGGGAACTGCAGTAGCCGTGATTTTGGTACCCAATGTAGCAGACAATAAACCACACAATTGGTAAATATGCAGTAATTGTTAATGTTAACAATGAAAAATATAGCCGATGCAGTGAAAGCAATAAATTATCACATTGTAACACATGGAATGTTAAACAGGGTTGCCACCTTTCCTCCCGACTAACTCTGGGAAGGGAGGCAAGGCCGTAATGTAGCGGGAGGTGGAGTATGACATAGCAGGGGGCGGGGTTATGATTTAATGAATTAATGATTAATCATTCATTGGAATGAATTTATTGTTAGTATAATTAGGAAGCAATTGCAGCTCACCAAATGTTCTTGATGGCGTGTCCCCCGGGTTATCCTGTGCTCGATATCCCAATTAGGTAAGTATATGAAAATATTAGGCTGTAGGACAAATCCAAAGCAGCAAACTTGACTGCAATTTCTTTATTGGGGAGTAGAGATACACAACATGTTTCAGGCAATGCCCTTTATCAAGTGTTATTGTTTGCCCTAAGTTCTTTAACACCCAGCAACCCAGTTCAGACAACCTGCTTATTTGACAACTTCGAACTCTGACCCAGCAAGATCCCTTAAAAAGTAACTTTTAATAGAAATATTAGTAAAATATATAACGCACCAAACGTGAACAAATTACCACACCTCAATAGACCCACTGCGTTTAATAGCGCAATACTGGACCATGTCCATAAAATACATATAACTAAAACCTGCAACAGGTGGACATGTGGTGTGACCTTATTAGTATACGAGCATAACCTGAATGTTAGAAAAGCCTTTACATTAGGCAAGTAACAAGCCACAGTGGGCTGCCCCCTCCCTTCCATTCCCATATGCCGCCTTGCCCTACGCGTTTCGCCTTGTGAACGGCCTCCTCGGGGCATAAGTGAAGTAGTTACCCTGCTATTGTAAACTGTGCATTTGCTTCAGATGCTCTAAAATCATTTATATAAATAAGCTCTTTGGTGGTAATGGAGTCATCCATTCAAGCTGCAATAGGGCACAAGTGTACCTTTTAGTGCTCACTTGCAGAAGAAGCACTTGCACACTAGGGTAAGCTCAGATATTCAAACTGGCACCAGAAGCAGCATCATCAGAAGTCACAGCTAGCCCTGTCCTTATTGCCCCCAATGTAGGCTGCACCTCCTGACATTCATTAACGAGCATATCTGAATGACATATACGTTTTTGGCCAGGTGGTGAGACATCCATGTGCCTCCTAATACTCCCTAACTTTTGCATCTAAATGACATGTAAGTTAGGGGGGTGGGTGATGGGACACCTCCATTCCTCCCCTTGTCTGCCTTCCTTGGATGCATGCAATTCAAAGGGCATGTTGCAGGTCTCTGTACTCTGAAAAGGAGTGCAAAGGCCTGGGGCAGTTCTTCAAATGCAACATGTAGCATGCAAAATACAAAAAAATGCCCACTGCATGGTGCATCTTAAATGGCCCCCTCAAATCTCATTCGCATACCATAAGATTACATTCCTTCTTGCAAAAATAGGATCATCATTGTCAGTAATATTAACAGTTGCTGGACAAACAGATGCAACATATGAATGTATACTGTCAAATTGTTCAAAATATTCAACATATATTGAAAAGTTATTATTAAATAATATTAAAAGTTATTATTAAATTTGCTTTCATTAGTTACATTACATATTTGTGTAGACATTACCTTTAAGCCCCCTATCTAGCCCTCTGTACTCACACATACACAAATATATTTGAATATGGATTCATGGGATATTATGGTTCTTGTCACATTTATACAGTTATGAAGCTATTTATTTCACATAGCATAGATATTTTACAGTTTTTCATGATCCATAGACTTATTCATGCAGGTTCCAGGTCCATAGTTCAAGGTGGCACAGTACATACAGTAAAGAAATATGCACCCCCATAATGAATATGTAATACTTGAAATGTAAAGTGTCAGGATGCCAGCTCCAGGGATATCCTGCATTTCAGTACCACAGAATAAACTGATCAACAAAATGTATTTCTGGTGATATAGGGCTCATATAAAACAAACATTTGCAAGTACAAACTGTAACTATCACTTTGTACCAGGGTTGTTTAGTTTTATATATATACTAGACATTAAGCCTGTTAAATTAACGGGCGCTAGAACATATGTAGTCAAACATTTATAAAAACAGAATTGTTCTAGTCTAAAAAAAATTCGCCAGAGACGGTCCGTGGGGCACATGCGCAGTAGCGCAATCCCACAGACACAGGGACTGGACGCAGAGACACTTCAACTTTATTCTAAAAAAATTCGCCAGAGACGGTCCATGGGGAACATGCGCAGTAGCGCAATCCCACGGACACAGGGACTGGACGCAGAGACACTTCAACTTTATTATATATATATATATATATATATATATATATATATATATATATATATATATATATATATATATATAAGAAATGATGTGTAAGGTATTATTTGAAACGATGCAACGTTGCTTGGGAATATTAGTGACTAATACCCATGTGACTCTGGAAATTGTAAACTTGGCACTGAAAATGTATTAGTATGTTGAGACTGCTATATCTGTAAATAAGATTTGACCAGGTAGGACCAAGAACAGCTAAATGTAGACATTTTTAGAAAGACCGTAACCTTGATATGAGATCAGTAGCTTAAGTTATTTAACATGTTTATCAGTTGAGCGCATCATAAGCTTCTGTGTTGTTGTAAAGGGCAGTGACAAGGAAGCTTATTTACCTTTCTATCATCCCTTTCACATCATTTATATTTTTTAATTCACTTTTTGTACTGTATAATAAAGCACTACATGATCCCAAGTTTTTTTATTTCTTTTTCTATAGCATATTACATTTACAGAACATTCTATTTCTAAAACACATGTTTAGGATACAAGTACAATTGTATCACAGCAGCTCATATGATTGATGAAAAAAGAGGAGTCTTAGCAGTGCCTATTAGGATTTCTTTTTTATTGCTTAGCTCCCGCAGCCAACATATTTCTAGGTATATCCCACAGAGATTTCTTTCTTTGCAAAAACCAGCTAAGATATTTGATACAATTCCTCCACAAAAACCAATATAATTTAAGACAGCATCTTCCACCTTTATCAGATGTTGCTACTTTTAACACAGCTTAGGATAATGTCTTCTTTATAACAACTCGAACTCCTTTCAGCTCTTTTCCAAGTACAGCTTTGTTTCCCAGTTTCATTTATATCCACATCATTTCTTCTTTATCACTTGTGGAACAATTCACTTATTAAATTATTGTATCTTGTTTAACTCTGAATTCATTATGTGATAAAATAACACAAGTTCTATAGAAATAAATTCTATTCAGAGAAGCTGCTTACATTTTTACATTATCATTAAAGTGATATTATATTTCCAGCAGTTGATATAGAAAATAGCAATATCATTATCTCAGAAAAGATCTGGCTTGGACTTCATTAGGGATGTAGCGAACGTCGGGAAAAAAGTTCGCGAACATATTCGCGAACTTGCGTCAAAAATGCGAACGGTTCGCGAACGTCGCGAACCCCATAGACTTCAATGGGAAGGCGAATTTTAAAAGCTAGAAAAGACATTTCTGGCCAGAAAAATGATTTTAAAGTTGTTTAAAGGGTGCAACGACCTGGACAGTGCCATGCCAGAGGGGGATCAAGGGCAAAAATGTTTCTAAAAAATCCATTGTTGACACAGCGCTGCGTTTTGTGCTGTAAAGGGCAGAAATCACACTACATTTCTAAACCTGTGTAATAAAATGCTTTAAAACGTCCGGCGTCTACATGCCAATCAAGTCGTGTAAAGGTTACAGCCTGTTCACACGCAAAGACGAAACGCGGTGCTTACTGCAACGCAAAAAGACGCAAAGAGCTTTAATGAATGATACCGTCAAGTGAGCAAATAATAGTTTTTAATTACTAGTTGCTTGTCACCTCCAGGATGTTCGTCCTGTTGGTGGCAATATTTCTGTAGTGGTGTGTTTAGCAGTCACCGTGCTTGTGCGCACGTGCACGGTCAGGCAGAGGTAATTCAATGTACAGTGAAGTGAACCAAAAAACACTGATTCTGCAGTGTGGGCCCAGTTTTGGTCTACTTTATTGATCACCTGCGGTGACCATAAAAGATGCGATTTTGCCACTGTTGCAGAACCCTGAAAAATTAGGCATGTGTACTTTCCTGAAAAATTATCTTTTTTTGTCGCAGCCACTGAAGCACAGAGGCCAGAAAAAATATGCCATATAAATGCTGAAAATATTAATTTTTTTTTGTCGCAGCCACTGCAGCACAGAGGCCAGAAAAAATATGCCATATAAATGCAAACAATATTAATTTTTTTTTGTTGCAGCCACTGCAGCACAGAGGCCAGAAAAAATATGCCATATAAATGCAAACAATATTAATTTTTTTTGGTCGCAGCCACTGCAGCACAGAGGCCAGGAAAAATATGCCATATAAATGCTAACAATATAAATTTTTTTTGTCGCAGACACTGAAGCACAGAGGCCAGAAAAAATATGCCATATAAATGCTGAAAATATTCAATTTTTTTGGTCGCAGCCACTGAAGCACAGAGGCCAGAAAAAATATGCCATATAAATGCTGAAAATATTCATTTTTTTGTCACAGCCACTGAAGCACAGAGGCCAGAAAAAATATGCCATATAAATGCTGAAAATATTCTGTTTTTTTTGGTCGCAGCCACTGAAGCACAGAGGCCAGAAAAAATATGCCATATAAATGCTGAAAATATTCGTTTTTTTGTCACAGCCACTGAAGCACAGAGCCTGCAGGCATCGCGCATAAGCACCCAGTAACGGGGTAAAAAAATCCCCAGCTCTGCAGATCCAGTCCTACCACCCAGTTCAAACAGGTATTCGTTGACGGCTCTTTGTTGTTGCAGCAGACGTTCCAACATGAGGAGCGTTGAATTCCAGCGAGTCTGGCTGTCGCAAATCAAATGCCTGACTGGCATGTTGTACCGCTGCTGAATGTCAGCAAGGCGTGCCATGGCTGTGTAGGACCGTCTGAAATGGGCCGACACCTTCATGGACTGCCTGAGAACGTCCTGGAATCCTGGGTACTTTGAGACAAAACGTTGTACTATTAAATTCAGAACATGTGCCATGCAGGGCACATGTGTTAAATTGCCCAGTCTCAGTGCTGCCAACAGATTGCTTCCATTGTCACACACCACTTTTCCGATCTTCAGTTGGTGTGGGGTCAGCCACCGATCGGCCTGTGACTGCAGAGATGACAGGAGTACAGATCCGGTATGGTTTTTGCTTTCCAGGCACGTCATCCCCAAGACAGCATGACAACGGCGTACCTGGCACGTCGAATAGCCTAGGGGGAGCTGGGGGTGCACAGGTGTGGAGGAGGAGGACCCAGCAGCAGAGGACGAAGAAGAGGAAGAAGACGAGGTAGAGAGCGAAGGAGGAGTAGAGGTGGTGGCAGAACCGCGTGCAATCCGTGGCGGTGACACCAACTCCACTGTCGTTGTTGAGCTACACATTCCCTGCTTCCCAGCCATTACCAAGTTCACCCAGTGGGCAGTGTAGGTGACATACCTGCCCTGACCATGCTTGGAGGACCATGCGTCAGTAGTCATATGGACCTTTGGCCCAACACTAAGTGACAGAGATGCGGTGACTTGGCTCTGCACATGGTGGTACAGGTGTGGTATTCCCTTTTTTGAAAAAAAATTGCGGCTGGGTACCTTCCACTGCGGTGTCCCAATTGCTACAAATTTGCGGAAGGCCTCAGAGTCCACCAGCTGGTATGGTAAAAGCTGGCGGGCTAAGAGTGCGGACAAGCCAGCTGTCAGACGCCGGGCAAGGGGGTGACTCGCAGACATTGGCTTCTTACGCTCAAACATGGCCCTCACAGAAACTTGGCTGGGGGCAGATGACTGGGAATGGGAACTGGTGGTCAAGGTGGAAGGCGGAGTGGAGGGTGGTTCAGACGGGTGAAGGACAGCAGAGGTAGAGCAGTAAGATGCTGGACCAGAAGGAGGGTGGCTTTTAGTTTGCCTGTTGCCTTTGAGGTGTTGCTCCCAAAGTGCTTTGTGCTTGCCGTTCATGTGCCTTCGCATAGAAGTTGTACCTATGTGGCTGTTGGGCTTCCCAAGACTCAGTTTCTGACTGCACTCATTGCAAATGACAACGCTTTTGTCAGAGGCACACACATTAAAAAAATCCCACACTGCTGACCTTTTTGAGGCTGGCAATCTGGCGGTAACAGTAGAAGTCGGCGGCGTTGGCGGCAATGGCGGGTGCGTTGGCCGGCTGACCACAGGTGCCGATACATGTTGTTGCCCTACTGTTCCCTGCGAGCTGTCCTCCCTGCTTCTTCTAAGTCTTATTCTCCTCCTGCCTCTCTGACTCTCCGTCTCTCCATCTGAACTATCCTCCTCTTGCTCTCTTCTACTGGGCACCCATAAAACATCAATCTCCTCATCCTCATTCTCCTCAGATGCATCAATTTCTTCTAACAGCTCACAGAAGGAAGCAGCAGCGGGGACCTCCTCGTCATCACTCATTATGTCCATCTCTGTTGTGTTCTCTGCCAGAATTAAATCTGGTGTAACGTCCTCATCTCCTTCATCTTCTTCTGCCAATAATGGTTGCGCATCACTCAGTTCAAGAAACTCATGTGAAAATAACTCCTCTGACTCCAGTGAAGAAGGGGCGCCGGTGGTGGAGGAAGTGTTACGTGGGGTGCCCATAGCAGTGGAGGATGAGGATGTTGTGGTAAAGTTAGAAACGGTAGAGGATGGGGTGTGCTGTGTAAGCCAGTCAACTACCTCTTCAGCATTTTGGGAGTTCAGGGTCATTGCCTTTTTAAAACTGGGCAATTTCCTAGGGCCACAGGATAGCATAGCAGCACGGCCCCTAGTGCCTCTGCGTGGCGGCCTGCCTTTGCCTGGCATTATTTTTAAAACAACAACAACAACAACTCAGGTGGTGTTTCTAGAGACGGTATTATTATTGATATTTAGACAGAATGTGAACAAGCTCACACAGCTAGATGGGAGTTGTTTGAAAATGAAGAACACACTGAGCAAATAATGCCTACAAGGTCAACGTATACACTACTACAGCAGTGGATACGGAATATATTATTGCTGCCTGAAAAACGTCACTCGGATGGTGTTTCTAGAGACGGTACTATTACTGATATTTAGACAGAATGTGAACAAGCTCACACAGCTAGATGGTTGTTGTTTGAAAATGAAGAACACACTGAGCAAATAATGCCTACAAGGTCAACGTATACACTACTACAGCAGTGGATACGGAATATATTATTGCTGCCTGAAAAACGTCACTCGGGTGGTGTTTCTAGAGACGGTACTATTATTGATATTTAGACAGAATGTGAACAAGCTCACACAGCTAGATGGTTGTTGTTTGAAAATGAAGAACACACTGAGCAAATAATGCCTACAAGGTTAACGTATACACTACTACAGCAGTGGATACGGAATATATTATTGCTGCCTGAAAAACGTCACTCGGGTGGTGTTTCTAGAGACGGTACTATTATTGATATTTAGACAGAATGTGAACAAGCTCACACAGCTAGATGGTTGTTGTTTGAAAATGAAGAACACACTGAGCAAATAATGCCTACAAGGTTAACGTATACACTACTACAGCAGTGGATACGGAATATATTATTGCTGCCTGAAAAACGTCACTCGGATGGTGTTTCTAGAGACGGTATTATTATTGATATTTAGACAGAATGTGAACAAGCTCACACAGCTAAGTGGCAGTGGTTTGAAAATGAAGAACACACTGAGCAAATAATGCCTACAAGGTTAACGTATACACTACTACAGCAGTGGATACGGAATATATTATTGCTGCCTGAAAAACGTCACTCGGGTGGTGTTTCTAGAGACGGTATTATTATTGATATTTAAACAGAATGTGAACAAGCTCACACAGCTAGATGGTTGTTGTTTGAAAATGAAGAACACACTGAGCAAATAATGCCTACAAGGTTAACGTATACACTACTACAGCAGTGGATACGGAATATATTATTGCTGCCTGAAAAACGTCACTCGGGTGGTGTTTCTAGAGACGGTATTATTATTGATATTTAGACAGAATGTGAACAAGCTCACACAGCTAAGTGGCAGTGGTTTGAAAATGAAGAACACACTGAGCAAATAATGCCTACAAGGTTAACGTATACACTACTACAGCAGTGGATACGGAATATATTATTGCTGCCTGAAAAACGTCACTCGGGTGGTGTTTCTAGAGACGGTATTATTATTGATATTTAGACAGAATGTGAACAAGCTCACACAGCTAGATGGTTGTTGTTTGAAAATGAAGAACACACTGAGCAAATAATGCCTACAAGGTTAACGTATACACTACTACAGCAGTGGATACGGAATATATTATTGCTGCCTGAAAAACGTCACTCGGGTGGTGTTTCTAGAGACGGTATTATTATTGATATTTAGACAGAATGTGAACAAGCTCACACAGCTAGATGGTTGTTGTTTGAAAATGAAGAACACACTGAGCAAATAATGCCTGCAAGTGCACTACTATTGGTGCACTACTATGTAGAACAGCAACAGCACTGTACACGTTAAAGAACAGTAAGATAAGTAAAAGAAAAAAAAAATATATGTATATTAAAAAAAATATTTTTCTCGGGTTGGTGCTGCTGAACTACTAGGAGCAGCACAGTAGCATACCAGTCCCACTCCCCAACACTGCTAGACTAATAGCACTGGGCTTATAGTAGCAACTAGCAAAGTAAAAAAACAAAAAAGAAAATAAAAGCAGTCCTTACAAGGACTATTGGGTTATTACAGCAGTCAGCAGATGAGATCAGAAGAGATCAGTGCCCACAGCAGGCAGCTACATACAGAGCACTGCAGTAGAAGGTAGATTACTAGCCAGCAAAGCTACCCTAAAATGTCCCTCAAATCCCTGCAGACTTCTGTCCCTCCAATACAGAGCAGTATCAAGTAGATTACTAGCCAGCAAACTTACTATCAACTGTCCCTCAAAGAAATCAGTGAAATCAGTAACAGCTCTCTCCCTACACTAGCTCTTGCAAGCACACACAGGCAGAATGAAAAAACGCTGCAGGGCTTCAGTTTATATATGGAAGGCGAGTGGTCCAGGGGGTGTGGGGGTGGTCCAGGAGGGAGAGCTTCCTGATTGGCTGCCATGTATCTGCTGGTCTGTGGTGAGAGGTCAAAAAAAAGCGCCAGGTAAGGCGAACCCAAAATGGCGAACGTCGCGCGACGTTCGCGAACATTCGGCGAGCGCGAACAGCCAATGTTCGCGCGAACAAGTTCGCCGGCGAACAGTCCGCGACATCCCTAGACTTCATTAACTGTTTTTGAAGGTCGCATGCCATGTGCAGTCCTGTACTTTCCAAAGAAATGCAAGCTGACTGCCAACATGGAAAATATGCTTGTAAAATAAGCAAAGATTTTTTGGTAATCTTTAAAAATGACAGTCTTAACTAAAGGATCTGGTGCAAATAGCCACAGCCTTATCTCCACTTACTTGAAACTGACTTGAAAAATAAGGAAAAATTTTGTCTGAGCAGATACTGCTTTGCGATGTTGTTTTATAGGATCAATATAAACCTGTCGGGGCCAGCGGCTCTCGAAGGTTGAAGTGGGGACCAAGGAAAAAGCTTTATACAGTAAAGTTCAATATGTTGCATCTGAAACTTCGTAGTTGTATCCAGGCAAAAGATTAGGGCAGGCAGCTAGATGTCAAGTCAGATTCAAAACAGAAAGTCAGGAACCAAAGAATCAAATAAAAATAGCAATTAAAGGAGAATTCAAACATTTTTTTTAAAAAAAAACCCTACCCCTATCCCACGTAGACCCCCCTCCCTTCTCCCCCCAGTATAGCTGCCCCCCGGGGAATTGCCCCTAACTTTATAATTACCCCTTCACACTGCGCCACATGTACCCACCAATGTACACTGCAGCCATGAACACTGCCATCTTTGTTAATCCATTTTCTCCAAACAATAGACATTTTTACAAATTATTTATTTTTCCTCTGTAATAATAAAACAGTACTGGATGCAAAGTAAGATATAATTAAATTGTATTGGAATCAAAACCAAACTATTGGGTTTATGTAATGTTTACATGTATTTTTACAAGTAAACTTAATGTATGAAGAAAGATATCTTTATCCAGAAAACCCCAGGTCCTGAGCATTCTGGATAACAGGCCCCATACCTGTATATTGATTTGGAAGAAATGCATTTCTCTTTTAATTCCTGTTCTGTCATTTAGCACTGAACAAATTAAAAATACTGTACAATATCTACCCTCCTGATATTTTATTATATTTTATTATTGGGAAGCTACAACTGTATAGAAATATCCCTGTCTTAAATAACAGCAAGACGATTGCCATAGCACTGGTAGGGAGAATTCTCTTTGATCCATAATTAAGTTCTGGTCACTAAAGGGACGATTTATTCATTTTTGAGATTGTGTCAAAATAAATTACAATTACTATTTTCATCCCTTTTATTTTTACAGTTTTGTTTTGAAACAATACAACCAACAGAAAAAACTACACCCAAATAAATAAATCAGCCCCTTTTCGTGATCGGAATTTAATTATGGATTCAAGGGAATTCTTCCTACCATTGCTATGTCATTCCTATTACTTAGACAATAGAATAAAACATCAGGGGGATGGACATTCTGTTCTTAAAATGTGCCATTTTGCAAAAGACTTTACCGATCGCACTGCTGCTTTCTTGTCTGACCCCTAGATAAATTTAAGGATTTTAGTAAGTGGAGGGAAATTTCATAAAATTCATGGGCAATGAATGTCACAGCCCTATACTAGTGATGGGCGAATTAATTCTTTTGGCACGAATTTGCAGCAAATTCCCGTGTTTCGCCGCCCGCGGATAAATTCGTGAATCTCCCGCGAAAATTTGACGGCATCAATTTCGGATTTTTTCTGTGAAAACTTTCGAATTGCTCGATTTTTTCGTGAAAAGGTTAGAATTGCTCTATTTTATTGTTCTATGTTACTCGAATTTCTTGCCGTTTCGCGAATTTTGCCAAAGGTTGGCCCATCACTACCCAATAACATTTGCCCCATGAGAGAACATTGATCATAGTCTGAGAACCCTTTTCTGACAGTAAAATGGTTGTAGAAAGACTTAATCTAACGCCAGATTTGTAATCTACTATTTATCTTAGATATCTCTAGAATAATGGCTGCAAATCAATCAGTACAAAATGTTCTATATGATAAAAATGGCATGTGCCTAAAAAAGAAATATGTTCTTAACTTCTTTATTCAGATTAAATGTTTAAAGTGATGTTTTTAAGCAAACTAGAATGTTGTTAGAAAACTGTGTATAATTCATATAGTTTGCTATTTCCTTTTAATCTAGTTTTTTCTATAAACAAATGACTAAAAGAAATAGTGTTTAGATGTTTTCATATCTGGAGATTAATGAAGCCTTGAGTCTTGCGCAAATCGAGCTGCAGTTTGGCCAAATAGGGTTTGTACCAAACTCTATATTTTTTTCAAGGACTCAAATGCTGTTCTCAGTTCATTATATGTGCCTGAGGCTGTGGTGATTGATTTTACAGGTAAAATCTCTAGAGTAGCAAAAGATGAAAATGCTGATGAAAGACTTCAAAATAACCAGTGACTACATTAACCAACAGAGTATTTTGGTGACTTTAATGTATTTTTGCCCCACAGCAAAAATTTGTAGAAACCTCCCGAAGAAAGCGGATTAATAAAACTAATATTCAGACCATTATCTAAAAGATCTTTGCGCAAAACTAAAATGACTAGGATTTAACCTTTGTACTTGAATGCCAGAAACTCATACATACTAGAACATTCTATGAATAGAAGTGTATTTGTCAGCAATGCCTTTTTTATATATAGCATAAAAAAAACAAACTAAGCAATTTCATTCAATTTAAAACAGAAAAAAATAAAAATAAAAAATAAATTGATTTTGTAGGAATAATATAATTACAATAAAGTAGTCATATAAAGAGAATACTATATTTTATTGAAAAAAAAAACATAAATGTTAATTATATATATAATGTTGCATCCATCAAGTGGGGTTATTTAATTTTTTTAATTTCATGGAATATAGCAAATGTCATTTGCTATATGACATGTCTATGACTTTTTGCATGGTCTCAGTTATTTACTAAGTTTACACTTTCATCTTTAATTTAAACACCATTAGGTATTTGGGATTGTAACGACAATAGTGTATAAACATTGTAAGAAATATATGGAATATGTATTATTCTTGATAATGATGATGATGACAATGATGAACAGTACCTATAACAAGTTGCAGTTGGCTTTAGAAAAATGTATTTGGTCATTCAAGCTTTATTTTCATTGATTTTTTTTTAACTTCTTAAATGTGCTATGATTTTCCTCTTTTTCCCCTTTATACTTGATAACAGTGGGTTTATATATTTTTCTGACAGCCTATGATTTAATTAAAAGAATAACTGTAGATGGGTTCAATTTAAATGAATTTCAACAAAATGAAACACACATAAAAGTAAACACATGGAAGTGAAGAATCTTTAAAAAGTGATCAATATCTAATCCCCAGACTATTTCTCAGGCTGAACATTGATTAAGAAAAATTTCATAAAACAAGATTGCCCAACAAGAAAATATAGCACTGAGGATTGTCTTGGTATATATTTGCTGATAAAGGGCTGCGAAGTTTTAATATGAGCGTCTGAAAATTCCTTCACTTCTTCACGCCTATTTTCTGTTTTCTGTCTGAGGTACTAACCCTGTTTGAAAAAAGCATTGACTTGTTATACAATTTCTTGGAACTATCTTTAAAGGGATACTGTCATGGGAAAAAAAAATTCAAAATGAATCAGTTAATAGTGCTACTCCAGCAGAATTCTGCCAAAAGTGCTACTCCAGCAGAATTCTGTCAAAAGAGCAAACAGATTTTTTTATATTCAATTTTGAAATCTAACATGGGGCTAGACATTTTGTCAATTTTGCCTGCACTTCAGGAGAGAAATGCTTTCTGGCAGGCTGCTGTTTTTCCTTCTCAATGTAACTGAATGTGTCTCAATGGGACATGGGTTTTTACTATTGAGTGTTGTTCTTAGATCTACCAGGCAGCTGTTATCTTGTGTTAGGGAGCTGTTATCTGATTACCTTCCCATTGTTCTTTTGTTTGGCTGCTGGGGGGGAAAGGGGGGGGTGATATCACTCCAACTTGCAGTACAGCAGTAAAGAGTGATTGAAGTTTATCAGAGCACAAGTCACATCACCAGGGGCAGCTGGGAAATTGACAATATGTCTAGCCCCATGTCAGATTTCAAAATTGAATATAAAAAAATCAGTTTGCTCTTTTGAGAAATGGATTTCAGTGCAGAATTCTGCTGGAGCAGCACTATTAATGGATTCATTTTTAATTTTTTTTTTTCCCATGACAGTATCCCTTTAATTTTAAAAACTTCCCAGCAGAACCACGGTTACTTATAAGGCAAACTGATTGTTGGTTTCTGTGTGCATTCACTTATTGTAAAATAGTCTCAGTATCCCTTAACGTAAGGTGACACAGCATTTGTACTGTTCTCACTTATTCACTTATTTTAAAATAGTCTCAGTATCCCTTAACGTAAGGTGACACAGCATTTGTACTGTTCTCACTGTTGTCACATTGATCCCCTTGTAAATAATCAGCATTTTATAATGGATCAATGCCTTTTATGTCTATGTTGCTGGAGTCATAAAAAATAAAGCCTTGGTTGGAGAAAATCTGAAAAATGAGAGCATCCACATTCCAGTGTTTGATATACATGTAACACAGCAGAATAGGCCACAATATTTAGGGATTATTTATTAAAATCTGAATTGTATAGATTATTAAAACTACTTCAACCAAACTCCCATCCATAATTTTACCTTATTTATCAATAAATATACTCGAAAAACCTGGTGCAGGGAAAAGACTTGTGAAAAAATCTAAATTGTACAGGGTTTTTTCAGATTTATTTATTTATATTTATTATTATTGGCCAAAAACCACAAATTATTTGGATTATTGTACAAAACCCAGCGCAGATCATGTCCAATTGTAAAAGGACATCTGCCGTTGACATTATACATGATCTTGGCACGTTTGATATGGACTATTTTTTTATTCAGACTTTTAGCAGCCTAAGGGTAAGGGTATAATATATTTTAAAAATTTTCCATGAAAAAATGGTGTTTTTCCAATTAAAGTCCCACCAGAAAAAGAATCTGACTTTAGTAAATAACCCCCTAAATGTCTCAATATAAACAAGTATCAAGTATACTGTACATTTTCAATATGCAGCATGCAAAATTTAAAGGACTTTGTAAAGTTAGTTTTTCCCAACATATATAGAGAGAGAGAGCAACAGGAATAAAGGTTTTGGCGATTCTGAGAAAGTTTGATCAGAACCCATTTACCAAAATTGCATAAAAGGCCCCCTGATATACCTTTCTTTATTTAACTTGACATGTGTTTGGAGTGCCTGAAAATGCTTAATGTGATTTATAAATTATGTTTATTGATGACCATGGATGCTGGTATTGATAACGTTGCAGCATACAAATGGCATATTTAATGGGAAAGGTCTTCATATCAGCAGAAGCCTCTTAGGGGCATATTTATTATGCTGTGTAGAAAACATCAGGATACTACATCACACATCACCAGGCTTTGCATGTAAAAAATGTTGTAAAATAATTACTCGTTATTTCTTAGAGTTACTTCCACCAGAAGCAATGCAATATAATGGAGGCAAATCTGGCATTCACATGGGGTACAATTACACACACCTTGATAAAATTGCCATTTTTTTACACACTTTTTTTGCAAATTTCATTTTACACAGCATAATAAAAAAGGCCTTTGTGTGTGTTCACTAAATGTTCACTAAATGAGACTATAGTTAATTTGCACATTGTCAGTAGCCATCTAAAGTAGGGGTGCCCAAGATGACGATTGTGGTCTACCAGTCAATCACTTTAAAGTTCCTAGTAGACCATGACTGTTACTTTAAATGAGTATGCAGGCACAGCTTGCCCATTGCTCACCCTCCCCCATTTGTCATGCTCACTGCAGGCAGTCAGCCGGGTCAAATTACACAGCCGCTATAGGCTGACAGCAACTAGAAGCAGTTCATAGCTCATTGATGAAAATTATGCCCATAGAATCCAAAAAAAAAAATTTGTCGCCTATAGACTTAAATGCATTTTGACAACTTGGGGTACTGGAGGTATTTATAAGTGAAATTGCCTCTGTGTCATCCTGCTATGAGTTCTTCATCATGAGATTACATTTTATTGGAACTCATTTGTCCTTCAACATCCTCCTGGTGCAGTGCAGTTGGAGAACACTCTCCTGGTGTATTTGGTATACTATTGCACCACGCGGCTACAATTTTATTGTAATTATTCATTTTATGACTTGTATTTCTAATCAGGAGTTCACACTTCAGTCTCTTTTTCAAACCATTGCCTGCTTTCTAGGGTAAATTGGTACATTGGGTAAATATTCAAACTGGAGAGCTGCTGAAGGCTAAATAATTCAAAAACTACAAAATTACAAGGAAACTAATAAACTATGGAAAAACAATATCAGAATCAGAACATCACTATGTACATCTTTATAAATTTAATTGACTGTGAACCACCCCTTTAAGCCAACAACTCCCATCTTCTGTAACAAGAACAAGGCATAGAGCACATATGTCAAAATATGGCCATAATTGTGTACACCTCAGCAATCTTCATCCTAACATATTGTATCATTGGTGTTTAGAACTAATAAAGTATACAGATAGGACTCTGTCTATATCCATGCAGAAAACAGAAACATACCAGAAGATTTTCAGTTACCATACAAAAATGGCAAGATAGGATGATTTGTGTCAATCCAATAAATTACCTCTACTGTTACTAACAAACAATATACAATACAATCATTAAAATCAAATAACATTGGATGGATAGTTACAGCAGAGAGAGAGAGAGAGATAGTAGCTGATGTTTGTCCCTATTTCCCCTTCTGCTGTGTCAACTACAAATATAAGAATGACAAATGCATTTTGGGAGGACACAAAGGAGTTAAGATCAGACCAGGTATGCCTAAAAAGAATTATAATAGCGACCCAAATGTTTCTGTCATCAAATACTGCAGGCAAAATGCATTTATGTTTTTGTAACAGTCACAGTGAAGGTATCCCTGTGTAGCTTTATCACATATAATTTATAGAACACGTTTGAAAACACAGGACGTGATTTTGCTCGCCCAGCACATGACTGATGTAGAATGATATCAAATGTGTCTGTTTAAGGAGAGATAATAGATTGGCCCTAGGCTAACAGCTCCATGATTGCTCGTGCCTCTTGCCAATTATATATTTGCACAGTAGCTTTGTATATTGCATGTTACATTTATCAGGGGAAATTAATAAGAAACCAATGATGATAGCCCACACAAAAACATTTAAAGCACAGCAAAAAACATTAGATTATTTTTCAGAATAGTTCATAAGGCTGCTAGGTAATTTGAGAAAAAAAACAGTTAGGTTCATGAGAAATTATTATGCTAGAAAATATGTTTTGGAGCAAATGATTGAGAAATACTAAGAAAGTTAATTCATACTTGTGGTATGCAACAATAAAAGATTACGCTTTTTACACAAAAGGGAGTGCTGGTCTATATATATATATATCTTATATGTCATCAAAAACATATCCACACAAATAGGTCTTTCAACCATTATCATCAATAATCATTCTTAATAATTTCCCTTTCAAAGGATCCCACTAATCCCATGTGTAAGCAATGTAATCATTATCATCAATTGTTTACACATGACTGTTAAGTCAAGTGGATGTGCTATGGTCATTTCCAATGTTGTTTTTTAAGAACAAAATTTAAATAGTGTTAATGCTAAATTTGGCCATGGCAAACAGGACTATAAAAACCCTTCATTCCTTGGCTTCTTGGTCTACATCATGGTAAATTTTTCAGGAGGTAAACACATCTTTACTTGATCGCACATTTATTACATTTGAATCAAGCCCCTAGTTAGATAAGGTATGCTGAGTTAAATGTTATTTGGCTTCTAGCAATGGTCAGTGATTGTAGAGAGATGATGTCACAAGTCCTACAGAACTCAAATAGATAAGCTGCAAGTACATACAGTAAATATATATATAGAGCGAATGTCATATTCTGGCCTTAAGCTGGGGAGCCCGTTAAACATTGTATATCTAGATATCTAGACCCAGCCCTAAACATATACTGTACTATTAAATGATGAAATAAACTTTAAAGGTATCCTAAACATGAATATTGCTAAAAATGCCTTATTTTATATACTGAACTTATTGCACCAGCCTAAAGTTTCAGTTTGTCAATAGCAGCAATGATCCAGGACTTCACAGGGGGTGAACATCTTGGAAAGTGTCTGCGACACTCACATGCTCAGTGGGCTCTGAGCAGCTTGAGAAGCAAAGCTTATGGGTCATCACAAATTATCGAGCAACTAATAAGGCTGGTCTGTAATATAAGATGATGCTACAGGGGCTGATTATTATATTCTGATGGTGGTTGCACTGGTTTATTTGCTGCCATGTAGTAATTATCTGTGTTAATTTCTAATCAGCCTTATACTGTGACATTTATATTCTATGTGTACCGTATATTTTGAGTCTGTCCCTAAGCTTAGTAAATGACAGCAGCACAGAGCATTGGTAGTGAATCCGCAGAAAAGTAGATGGGGAGCTACTGGGGCATCTTCAGAGGCAGATATCTTCACTGCAAAATGGCTGTGGTTGCCTTGACCTGGTATAGAAGCTCAAAACATAATGTATAACATTCCTAGCATACTTTTTTAGTTAAGCTATAGTTCTCCTTTAAATGTCATATTAATACTGCTCTGGAAATTTTACATGTTCTGCCAAAATGTACATCTATATACATTTTTCACTGGCACTCTACTAGTCTTTTACCAAAAGCAATAATATTATCAAGCTAGTTATTTATGATGTGTTTTTCCATAATTTAGTTACACCTTGTGAGAATGACAGAATGATGTATGGCACCTGGGCTAAGCTTAGTTATTGCATAAGGATAACCAGAAAGTGGGCATTGCAGTAGGCGTCTAATGCAAATGGCAAAATCCAGGTATTAAACAAAAATCTTAAAATCAGTTCTTATGTCTCATAAACAATAGACATATTTCCTGATGTTCCAGACACATTCCCATTTTAATGGCATTTCTATGATGATATCTGTTTATTTGGAAAGTAAAAAAGATTTGTTTTGATGAATGCTTAACTGTTAAGTACTAAAGATATATTTAAATACTTCTATGTGTTCTATATTTCACATACAGACATTTGTCCATTCTGAGAAAGACATAGTTATGTAGGCAAAACTATTATTACATAATGATATAATAAACATAATCTATGTTACAAAATCATTACCATGCCTTGGGCCCCATGGATGTATCATTAAATTCTGCTCCATTTGTTGTTTGTGAAGCTTTTCTTACTAAGAAAGCAATGTGTTGTATATTACATCACACATAAACACACACATAAATAACCAGAACACATTGCTAAAGTTTTCCTGCCAGGTCACAAATTACAAAAATATATGAATTGTTCAAAGGATTAAAATATAAAGAGAACTTCAACTGTAATAAGAGGAAATATCCTAATACATACTGTATACTGCTATTAAACTAACCTTGATTTTCAGTGGTGACTTTTCCAAGAAAATTAAATGAATTTTATATTAAAATCATAGACAGCATAAAGGAAGGATCATTTTATAAGGTTATAAAAAAGAACAGTCATTTTATCTTACACTGTATGTGTGCTTCCGTTTCACTGAGAAATACGCAATGAAAATTAAAAGGCCTTGACTTTAGTGAGATCAAAGCTTGGAGCCTCTACCCTCAATAGGAAAGCAGTCTATATGACTTCTACTCAGCTTAGATTCTCTAAGCACAGCAGCTATATCAGCTATATCATTATCCTCCAAATTTTATGTTTGAGATGTGTTCTTGAGTAGGTTGATCTCACTGGTTTATTCACCATCAAAATGAAACAGGAAAAAAATGGAAACCGTGTGTGAAAATGAGAATTGCTCAGCAAAACAAACTGTAATAAAACAAAGGGAGTAACAGTATAAAGCAGATAATGGTATGCAACATGCTGTGTATAATGGCATACCCCAGCTTATTTTGGTTTTAACTAATTAAAGATCCTCACCCTAGAAGTTAAATACATTTGAACATTACTATAGTATTCTCTCTTTCTTAGCCCAAAATATTAAATATTAAGAGCATAGCAATGGTTTTAAGAATGTATGACTTACATTACATAGTATTTGTTATATTACATATATATATATATATATATATATATATATATATATACAGGGCCGCCATCAGGGGGGGACAGGGGGGACAAGCGTACCGGGCCCGGGCATGAAGGGGGGCCCGGCAGCGCTGCATTTTTTGAAGATCCGGGCCCCCCTTACGAGCGCCCGAGCCGTACGTCTTGCTTCTGTGCTGCCGAATGCGGAAGTGCCGAAAAGCCGAAGCCGATGCGCCGAAAAGACCCGAAGTCACGGAAAAAGCCGAAGTCACGAAGCGCCGAAAAGACCCGAAGTCACGAAAACAGCCGAAGCCGAAGTCCTGAAGCAGCGCAAAGACCCGAAGTCACGAAAACAGCCGAAGCCGAAGTCCTGAAGCGGTGAAAAGACCCGAAGTCACGAAAGGAGGTGAAGTTGAAGTACTGAAGCCGTGAGTTCAATTCTACTGAACACCAGTTTGTGTATTTTTTTTTTTTTAATCTCCTGGCCACCAATGTATTATTTTAATATTCTATAGGCCCCTGCAACCAATCTTTTTTTTTAAAACATGTTTTTTTGGGGCCCCAATTTTTTTTTTTAACTCGTAAGGGGCCCCTGACGCCAATGTTTTTTTTTTTTTTCAAAAATTTTTTTTTTTTTTTTTAATTTTTTTTGGGGCCCCAATTTGTTTTTAACTTGTAAGGGGGCCCCTGCCGCCAATGTTTTTTTTTTTTTTCAAAAAAATTTTTTTTTTTTTCAAATTTTTTTTTGGGGCCCCAATTTGTTTTTAACTTATAAGGGGGCCCCTGCCGCCAATGTTTTTTTTTTTTTCAAAAAAAATTTTTTTTTTTTTAAATTTTTTTTTGGGGCCCCAATTTGTTTTTAACTTATAAGGGGGCCCCTGACGCCAATGTTTTTTTTTTTTTAATTTTTTTTTGGGGCCCCAATTTGTTTTTAACTTGTAAGGGGGCCCCTGCCACCAATGTTTTTTTTTAAAAAAAAAAAATTTTTTTTTTTTTAAATTTTTTTTTGGGGCCCCAATTTGTTTTTAACTTATAAGGGGGCCCCTGACGCCAATGTTTTTTTTTTTTAATTTTTTTTTGGGGCCCCAATTTGTTTTTAACTTGTAAGGGGGCCCCTGCCACCAATGTTTTTTTTTAAAAAAAAAAAATTTTAAATTTTTTTTTTTTTGGGGCCCCAATTTTTTATAAGGGGGCCCTGACCATCAATAGCTTTTTACAACTTGTGTGGGGGGGGTTACTTTTTTAGCGCTGATGTCTGTGTGGTCTTTTAACTGCGATGTGGAGTGGGCGGGAAATGGGGTGGAGCTTGGTCGTCAGTGTGGGCGGGGCCCAGGGGGCCCCAAAAATTTTGTTGTACGGGGCCCCGTGATTTCTAATGGCGGCCCTGTATATATATATATATATATATATAGTAAGTCATCATTTACTGTACTGACCAGTATACATTCATTTTAGATATAAAAGCACTATAGATTCACCATGTGTTTTTTTTCACCATAAAAAACCTTGTTTTTTTTTGTTTCAGACAAAAAAATGCAAAATTATGTCCATTGACTCCGCGCATTTGGTTTGAGAAGAAACACAAGTAAAAAAGCTCACTGACCCTAATTATTTTTACACAAAAAACACACAATACAAAATGCCCACAGACTCGATTATATTTGGCACAATAAAAAAAAATGCCCATTTGGCATGCCCAAATGCCCAATGCATTTGGCTAAATAAAAAAATGAGTATTGACTCCAATGCATTTGGCTAAATAAAAATAATGCCTATTGACTCCAATGCATTTGGCACAAGAAAAAATATTGTCAAAAAACATCCATTGACATCCGAGTGCAGTTTAATACATTTTCTGGAGAAGCAGAACAGGGCAGTTTCACTCATCACTATTGACAATTCATTCACCTAAATAACACAACAATAAAGAGGATACTGTCCTTGTACAAAACTACTATACTATTTTACTATTATATACTATACTATTTGCAGACAGTAGAAAATAAATAGAGCATGTTGCCTGTGCGCTATAATGTACTGAATGGGTAGCTACTGTAGTATGCAATGAGTCCTACCATATCAGTGTAAGGAGTGGTAAAAAAAATTCCATAAAAGGGTGTAATGTAACTAAATTGATTTGGAAACTATAACATAGTTTTGAAATTGGATATTTTGACAAGAAAGGCATCAGCAGAGCATAGATTACATATGGGAGTGCAGAAAAAGATTAGATCTAAAAAGTGCTGGGATGTCAGAGAATGAAAGGATTTGCAAGACAGGAGAAGATTTGTATTGAATGTGGAGTTATTAAGAATCCTGCAGAGAGATCTTATCAGGAGGGATGCAGACAGTGTTATGATCCATGCAACCATGATAAATAGAGAGTGGGGAGCTTTACAGACTCAAGCAGTGGGAAGGCCCTGTTCATGAGAGCTTTACAAATGTAGAGGGGGCAACTTCTGAAGCTTGGCCATGAGAGGTTTTATGTGAAAAAAAACAGATGAATAGTTCAAGACACAGGGTTAAGTCACTGAACTATCAGCTGTGAAGTATGATGTGATTCATGTATCTGTTACTTATGACCTTGGGCAAGTCTTTATGTGTTTGCACCAATAACGGTACTGTCAGCTCCACAGGATAGCATAGCGGCAAGCCTAGAGCATTACAAAAAACTACATTATCACCTTCTAATAAAATGAATTTCATTCCAAAACTTCTCAAATCCGAACAAATGAAAAGATGAGAGGAAAAGAAAAAAAATTGAAATAAAAGTCTGATAGAATCTTAAACAAGAGTTATAATAAATAGTAAATAGTTGGTAGAGGCATTTTTCAATTTCAGGTAAAAAGGTCATTATTAAGAGATCTATTCCCATACAGTTGTCAGCGGCATCATACAGAAATCCTTGAGCAGCTAACATTAAACCCAGCAATATAAATGTCATCTGTCCTGGAATTACATTTCTTGCTTGGGCAATTTTTCTCTGTGATAAAATAAAAATGACCTAAAGTGCTGGTGAGAACTAAGGAAGTGAATTTTGCCTAATATCAGATTGTCTATTTCTTGGTAATTCAGGCTCTGTGTACTTCAGATTCATGGCAAAGATAAAATGCTAAAAGGCTGTCTATCTGATGATGAACAAAACTTTTCAAACAAAAGGATTTAAAAAGTAACTTTACAAATTATTTACCTAAATTCTGTTGCTGGTTGAGTATTATTTTTTCTTCATGAAACAAAGCTGCTATATATTTCTTTTCTAGTGCAGGTATGGGAGCTGTTATCTAGAACATTCAGGGCCTGACGTTTTCTGGATAAGGGGTCTTTCAAGGATCTTCATACTTTGAGTTTGCTAAAAAAATATATAAACATTTAATACATCCAATAAGACTGTTTAGCCTCCAATAAGGATTAATTATATATTTCATAGGATCAAGTACAAGGTACTGTTTTATTATGAAAGAAAAAGTGAACAGTGTTTAAAATTGTGAATTATTTGTTTAAAATGGAGTATGCCTTCCCATAATGCAGAGCTTTTTGGATAATGTGTTTCCGGGGTAAAGGATTACATACTCTATGAGAGAAAACTGCAGAACCTGATACAACTTACATACTGAATCGACCACAGATATATAAATACCATGCAGCAGTAATGCCCTGGTCAGAGACTTACCCTGAGCACCAGTGCTGTAATCATTGCTGCCACACCTTGCTGCTCATAGGGTTTTGTTGATCACTTACTTCTACAGTTAAGTCCATAAATATTTGGACAGAACTTTTTTTTCTAATTTTGGTTCTGTACATTACCACAATGAATTTTAAAACAACTCAGATTCAGTTGAACTGCAGACTTTCACCTTTAATTCAGTGGGTTGAACAAAAAAAGATTGCATAAAAATGTGAGGAATTAAAGCCTTTTTTTAACACAATCACTACATTTCAAGAGCTCAAAAGCAATTGGACCAGGGGTTCAAAAGTAATTGGACAATTTACTTCATGGGCAGGTGTGGGCAATTCCTTTGTTATGTCTATCAATGAAGCAGATAAAAGCCCTGGAGTTGATTTGAGGGGGGTGCTTGTATGTGGAAGATTTTGTTGTGAACAGACAACATGCGTTCAAGGGAGCTCTACATTCAGGTGAAACAAGCCATCCTTAAGCTGCAAAAACAGAAAACCCCATCCGAGAAATTGCTACAATATTAGGAGTGGCAAAATCTACAGTTTGGTACATCCTGAGAAAGAAAGAAAGAAAGCATTGGTGAACTCAGCAACACAAAAAGACCTGGCTGTCCACGAAAGACTACATTGGTGGATGATCGCAGAATCATTTCCATGGTGAAGAGAAACCCCTTCACAACAGCCAAACAAGCGAACAACACTCTCCAGGAGGTAGGTGTATCAATATCCAAGTCTACCATAAAGAGAAGACTGCATGAAAGTAAATACAGAGGGTGCACTGCAAGGTGCAAGTCACTTATAAGCCTCAAGAATAGAAAGACTAGATTGGACTTTGCTAAAACAAAATCTAAATCTAAAAAAGCCAGCACAGTTCTGGAAAAAAGTTCTTTAGACAGATGAAACCAAGATCAACCTCTACCAGAATGTTGGCAAGAAAAAAGTATGGAGAAGGCGTGGAACAGCTCATGAACCAAAGCATACCACATCTCTATAAAACATGTAGGAGGCAGTGTGATGGTTTGGGCATGCATGGCTGCCAGTGGCACTGGGACACTAGTGTTTATCCATGATGTGCCACAGGACAGAAGCAGACAAATGAATTCTGAGGTGTTCAGAGACATACTGTCTGCTCAAATCCAGCTAAATGCAGTCAAATTGATTGGGAGGTGTTTCATAATACAGATGGACAATGACCCAAAACAAAAAAAAAAAGCAACCCAGGAGTTTATTAAAGCAAAGAAGTGGAATATTCTTGAATGGCCAAGTCAGTCACCTGATCTGAACCCAATTGTGCATGCATTTCACTTGTTGAAGACTAAACTTCGGACAGAAAGGCCCGCAAATAAACAGCAACTGAAAGCCGCTGCAGTAAAGGCCTGGCATCCTTAAAAAGGAGGAAATCCAGAATCTGGTGATGTCCATGAGTTTAAGACTTCTCTGTCATTGCCAGCAAAGGGTTTTCAACCAAGTATCAGAAATTTTTTAATATTTTCAGTTTTTAATTTGTCCAATTACTTTGAGCCCCTGAAATGTAGTGATTGTGTTAAAAAAAAAGGCTTTAGTTCCTCACATTTTTATGCAATCTTTTTGTTCAACCCACTGAATTGTTTCATTTAAAATTCATTGTGGTAATGTACAGAACCAAAATCAGAAAAAACAGTTGTCTGTCCAAATATTTATGGACCTAACTGTAGTTACAGCATATACTTGCTGACATATGTAAGTGACCACAGGCTTAAGAAACACATTAATTTTATGCATAATGACAAAAAATGTAAGCAACATCCCAATGGGCATTTGTGAAATACTGTCATGTTGTTTAAATGTTTAAAGATATTTGTAAATAAAATATTGCTTAATCCCTTTCTGTTCCATAGTTCTGACTCTTGAAAAAATGAAGTCATTTCTACTCCAGTAGGTTCATTTACCATGGGGCAATGGTTCATGCAGACTGCGCTGTACAAATTGCGGAACCACAGAGGCGCAAAATAATATTTTAACTGTTACCATTTATTGCCTATGTTTTCTATGTAGGTCATCTCTGCATCATCTATTCTAACTTATAATACTTGCCTGAGTAAGTGGGCCCCTAGAAACATGATAGAGATTGAAATTTCTAAATAATGAGGTGCAGAACAAAAAAGTTAAAGAATTAATATAAATACAAGAGAAATGTAGAAATGTCATAAAATCTTCAAAATTTGTTCAATCCCCTCTATTTGTAAAATGTTCTATGTTTCATTGTTTGCATCAGCTCATGTAGAGATCTGTCCAGGGTCATCTTACGGGATTTTTAACCCTGCTGATCTATATCTGGCCGACTTGTTTGGGAAGCCTGTCGGAGGGCCAATAAGCTGCTGACTCAGTCTGTCAGCAGCTTTTATTGGCATTAGAATGCTATGGAATGATGTTGCTAATAAGTACCTAATAGCATTCATGTCATCGACGCAGAGCGCTGAACTGATGTTCGCAGCACTGCGATTGCTACATCGCTAATTATGTTGCTGGACTGAGTACTTTGCTTACGGATTTTTAATCCAATTGAGCGCTTATCTTTTACAAATAGACCTGACTAATTGAGTATTTATTTATTCACCGCGTTGGGTCCCCAGTTTGCAATATAATCGAGACTTGTGGTGCATCACAGAGACCCAATGAGACCATCAGCCCTACTAATTCAATATCTTTGATCTATACAATCATTGGGTTAACAGCCATATTGCCAACCTTTGACCATTACGCCACCATTGATCCAATACACTGTTGGTGACATTATCTTTTCACCAACAAACACCGGACTCAACATAAATTGCTTTGCCTTTTATTGTGCATTGTTAATGTGGATATAATGTATACCCTATAGGCTCAGCAGCCATTTATTGTACACTGTTTTTTACATAGAACAGTAGCCGGCTTACTCCCAGATCATATGCATCTGATTTATATTAATTTGGTGGTGGGGTTTAGCACTCCAAGGATAGGGATCCCTCCTCCCAGATGCAGTACTGCTTATTTTTAATTAGATTTTAACCAGTAGTTCATGGCATGGTTGTGAATAAATATTGCATTTTTATTATACTAGTTTGTTTGGATTACTTATAATACTGCAATATGCAAGGGCTCAAGACTCGATGTTAAGTCCCAATTTCGGTACATGTATAGAAAAAAAAATTTAAATGCACTTGGGGTCTTACAAGAATGATACACAGTCACTTCTTTGACCTTCACTGTTAAAGCCTTGATATAGGAACAATTAACGTTCAAAAAATTAATTAGGGTGAAACGGGTTTTGACCCATTTTTATTAGGCCACAGAGAATGCAATAGTTACATACAGTAGTTACATAGTTAAATCGGGTTGAAAAGTCCATCAAGTCCAACCCCTCCAAATGAAAACCCAGCATCCATACACACCCCTCCATACCTTCACATAAAGCAGATGGGCGAATAAATTCGACTGGCACAAATTCGTGCTGAATTTCCGCGTTTTGCCATCTGCGAAAATTCGCTGGTGAAAAGTGTCAATTAGCCAATTTTCCCGTTCTAATTAAACGTTTTTTTTTTCGTGAAAACGTTCAAATTTCACAATTTTTCGTGGACTTTACGATTTCACAATTTTTCATGAATTTTTCGACGTTTCACAAATTGTTTGCCAAAATGAAAGGGAGGAATTAGCCCATCACTACCCATATCTATACTAACTATAGAATTTAGTATCACAATAGACTTTGATATTATGTCTGTCCAAGAAATCATCCAAGCCATTCAACACATTACCAAAAAAGTCTCTACCACCCCACGTAAACCCTTCCCCCCCCAGCCTAACTACCTCCCCGGGGAAATAGCCCTAACTTTTAACTTACCTCTTGGCACAGATGTCCTCTAATAGTGGTATCCAGGGAACATCTACACCACCACCAAGTAACTTTTGCATATTGTGTGTAGGATGCCTTCAAAAAACTGGTCCACACATAGGAGAACAGAGAAACAATTTAAAAGCATTTCAGTATCAAAATAAATAAATAAATATAAGTTGAGAGTTCTAAATTGTCAGAATTTCAACCAGTAAATCAGCCACTGGAAAGGAGAACACCTACAATATGCCAAGAATTTTTGTCATGTTCAGAAACAAAATACACCACACCATAAACTATTGCAATGCAGCAAACACATTCCATCTCTTATTAGACAACCGGCATCATACCATTTATGTGCCAGCACCACAAAATAGTCGTAAATCTTCTCTATCACAAAATAAAAAACATATTCTGCTATTGGCTGATTAATTATCTGTATCTGCAGAACCTCTATCTGAAAATTCATAAATGGCTGCCTTATTCATTTTATTGAAAATCATTTCTGACAACCAATCTAAGATAACACATTTTGTCAAATAGCTGAAACTACTGTCACCCAGAATGAGTTGATTTCATTCTTATCACTATTTCACTGTTCACAAGTACAAGGGATTATACATCATATTATATCTTAAAAGTTGTGCATAAAATGATAGATACCTTTATTGCTATTGTAACTCTTTTCATGATGTATATATGATGCCTACTAAATTACCGGTGTGCCCATAACTCTACAGTTTTTGGAATGGACTGAATACCTAATTTTCCACCAATGATTGAGTAGAAAACTGTAATGAATCCAAATCTTACATAGTATATTCAAATATGAGCAAAAGTCCAATAAAATAGCCTCAATGCATAAAGAAAGTCATCCTGAGCTTTCTGATGCCTTTAAGTCATTTAAGTTATAGATAGGGATTTTTAACATATGGGCTGGGAAAAATAATATGGGTTTTAGACACTGTATCAATTTAAGATTTTAACAAAATCCACAGATTAGTAATAAAAGGAATACTGTCATGGAAAAACATGTTTTTTACAAAATGTATCAGTTAATAGTGCTACTACAGCAGAATCCTGCATTGAAATTCATTTTTCAAAACAAGAAATGGATTTTTTTATATCTAATTTTAAAATTTGCTATGGGGCTAGACATTTTGACATTTCCCAGCTGCCCTCAGGTCATGTGACTTGTGCTCTGATAAACTTCAGTCACACTTTACTGCTGCACTGCAAGTTGGAGTGATGTCATTACCCCTCCCTCCTACAAGCTGCTGTAATATAAATAGAGCCTTGTCTGCTGAGCCTGTCAATTAAACAATAGGCAGGAATCAAGATAAGCTCTCACTGACACCACTTCAGAAGGACTGAAATAAGATAGTCCTGTGATCACTGCCCCCATTTACGTTTCAAAAAAAAAAAAATATATATATATATATATATATATATATATATATATATATATATATATAAAGCACTGCGTATCTTGACAGCGCTATATAAATAAATAATATTTATATATGTATACACACACAATTCATTTTGGGCACTGGAAAAAATATTTTATATAGATAGTTTATTATATTTGTTTACACAAAAATGAATGGCAGAAACAAAGGAGTACACTCCCAGGACTGATGACAGGGAATAGAAAAAAAGGATAAAATAAGGAAGACATACTTGAAAACCAAGAAAACTTAGGAGGAAGTCTAGGAAGGGTAAAAATAGCTCAGGAGAAAGGAGGCAGTAAGTAGTTAATGAAAAAAGAAGTATTGCAGGCAGGAAAGGAGCAAGGTCTGTGTGTGGTGGATAGCAGAGGGGACTCACAGCTCCTTTACCTCATCTAGTAACCAGTAAAACAAACTAGGAAGGCAGCAAGGAGAGAAAGTTCCCCCCTCCAGAGGAAAGCAGAGATCAAACTTACAGAACGGCAGGATCTTTGATAGTGTCTGTGGGAGGAGGGGCTGCTAGTGCAGCTGTAGAGCAGAACGTAGGAAAGTGAAAGTAATTGCTTCCCTGCACACCATGTGACTGCTCTCCTCCAAACATCACACGCATGGGCAGAGAGGGGAGGGAGCGTGTACAGCAAGATTCTCATGTCGTAGTGCGACCTGGCTTTTCATCACAGAGTGGCTGCCTCCAAGCACACAGGTAATGCTGTGCCTGCTGTTAGAGCAGCACAGGATGAATGTGTAATGAGCAGAAATGGAAGCCCCCATGACAAAATACAAACTAAAATAACTTATGCATGGATTTGTGGATTAACATTTTATTTGCCAGACAGTGTTTATGGATGTGTGTTTTTTATAAAAATGCAAAAAAAAAAGTTTAAAATGACGACAGATTCCCTTTAAGTATAATAATGGCAGGAAAGTTGATTTGTTGATTTGTCTGTTGATTGGTTTAATTATGAAAATCTTTAGGTCTGTAATTATTGTAGACCTCAATTGAAATGTTTTACATTATTTCACTAAACTGATAATCTGAGGAACATAATTGACACACATGATTATGGCATAAATAAACACCACTAATTGCAATTGTTGCCGTAACCATTTGTTTGTCATAAAGAAAGGGAACGATGGAAAAAATAGCAATCAATGCATTCCCAGTCCTTAAACATCTAAGAAATGTAAGATGTTATACAACAGGACTCTTGCTGTTTTGCTGTACTGATGAAACAAGACATTAATTTATTGCTACCATTAGTTTAGTTGCTGGATGTTTCGCTAAACACGTTCTGAACCTAAATTGCCAATTGGTTTTACTTGTATATGTTAAGTGTACTAAATTAATACAATCCCATTATCTATGAAGGGTCAATAAAAAGTTAGAAATCTCCCACAAGTTCAGTAAAAGTTGAATAATGTCCAGAAGCAAATAGTTCACATGAAGTGCAGTAATTTTTAAAGTGATAATGGCAGTACGAATACATACCAACAATCTGCTTTTATTACTACTATTATTACTAATAAACTAGATGAATACCAGTTCCCATAGGAGGAGAGACGTGCACAGCATGTTTTTCGAATCGGGTGAGCCGTCCTCAGGAAGAATCACCCAATCCGAAACATGTCGTGCATTTTCAAATAAAGTAACTATTGACTACAGAAATTGGTTCTCCAGAGTGCTATCTACAATTTGATCCTCATTGCCACTTCATCATCTCTTAGTTACAAGTAATTATGTGACTTTGGTAATGCCATCTGCGTGGTTCATAAGTTTGTGCCCTAGTGGCAATTGCTCATCTGGCCTTTTCTGACTCTTCTTGCCTTGCAGCACTCATTAGAGAATCTAACCTGGCCTTTCTTAGTGGTTTTAAATGCTTAAAACCTTAAGTGGTTTAATAATTTTGCCCACACTACAGCAATTATTTCCAAAAAAGGACTTTTGCACGTTTAGTTCTAGTGAGAAAATGTAGTGATGGGCGAATTTAAAATTTTGACGGTGGTGTTAAAGTCAATGGGCGCACGATTAATGTTGACACAAGATCAACTTTGCCGCCAGCAAAACGCGGAAATTCGCCGCGAATTTGCACCTGTCGAATTTATATCACTAGTCATATGTAACAAAACAATCTGTCGACTGTCTTCATCCTTCAAAATGGAACTTGCATTTGAAATAAAGAACTTGTGTAGTAATTAAGCCAACAGAATAATTTAAAAATGTGTTTAAAGTTCCTTTAAAATGAATGTGTGACATGTAAAATATAATAGAACTACTTTAAAGGGAACAAGCTTTATTAAGCAATGTAAACAAGTGTCCAAACTAAATCTAACAAAAGACAAGTGGGAAAGATCCTCTGCTTGAGCCCTTGTCCTGATGCTTACATTTTTGGAGTTGCTACATTTGATCAATTACAGCACATACTGTAGTTCAACTTTATATCTGAAATAGCAATGTGGCCATACATTTTAGTCAAGCAGTTTCGCTAAATGGCTGTTTAAAAATTTAATAGTTGGATTGTTTGTGATATGCTGCACTGCACAGAGATAAAAAGTACTATTACACTTGTAAATTATACCTGCCAGATTTGAATAAATTGAAAAACATATATTATAATTATTTTTTATAAATGACAAAAAATAAACTGTAATTTTATTTTCTATCATGTGCCAAAGTGTATGGTTCTGCATCTCCATGTTTCTATATTTTAAATTCAGGTACATTAAAAACCCATTTTGACAAGCCATATCATCAGTAAGACTGACCACAATGACGTATGTCAGCACCTTATGAACCATTTGTGGATTAATGTACATTGTTGGTTCATAAGTCTTCATAAGGCATCAATATTTTTTTCTAAACTGCCTAAAAATGTTCTTTGTAATGTGAATTGGAAAGTTCTTAAAACTGTTCAGCAGCTCAGTTTTGTGACATAAAGAATAAAAATGCAGTTTAAATGTCTGTTGGCAATATGCCTTTGCAAGGGTCTATATATATGTGAACTCACACCACAAAGCACAAAAAAAATGAATTGTTAAAAAAAATTAAGTTTTAGTACTTGCTAATTTTGTCCTGCACCTAATTGCTGAATTTATCTTCTAGTCTTCATCTGTGTCACTGCTAATAATCCCAGTGTGACATGCAAGAAGAAAATTGTTGAAAGTCTGACACTGACAAGTAACCTAACTTGCCCAGTAATTAATATCTCTACAGCTGTCATTAACACTGTCATGAATCTAATTAGTGTGATTATAAAAAGCAATGTAAGGATTTGTGGTGGCAGTTATCTGTACATCCTGGTGTTATGTGACATTGTGGCTTGTAGTCCTTATACTAACCATATACATTTACAGCATATTCGTAAGTGGGATTTATTGAATCATATTAATTCACATCAGTCACATCTCTAATTTGTCCACTCGCAGTTCTCAATATCATGCATATTTCTCAAAATATATAAAGTAAGGTATAAAAACTCCACTATATAAAGGTACAGGGAACTACAAAATTGTCTGTTGGTCTTAGGGCATATTGTGAGAAAAATGTCATAAAAATTACAAATGTAATAGTTCTACAAAATGTTGCTGACCTCATAAAAGAAAATGAATGAACTAGAACCTGGCAAGCATCTATAGAAATCAATGGGAAGTGCATTTTCAGCATTCCAACTATTTTATGAGTCGAATTAGTAAAAATAAATGGGACGATTTATTTTTTGTTTTTCTCGTTCAAATTGTTTATTTTAAATGTGAAACATAAAAATATAAATCTATGTTTCTGATACACTTGTCCCAAATATGCTTCATGTGCTTTTAGATTAGATAAGAATGCTCATACGAATATGATTGTTCTGGTCCTCCTGTCAAGTAAATACATGTAAAACTTACCCTAGTTGTGATTTTCATTAATTGTGACACATTTCTTTTAGTTCAGAAATCTGCCTGGCCTCTGCAGACACTTGTATTTGCAAATAAGAAATGAAAAACAAGTAAGAGACAGACAAGGAGCTCTTGCACCACCACATACAGCATATGTATGATAGATGTCTAAATAAATGCTGTGGTTGTTATTACTACTAAGCCTAAAAGTTCTATTAGCAGCTGTTTCTTTTTTAACCATCCCAAATAATATCAAGTAAAGATTTCGGAGGTAAGTAAATTTCCCCCTTAAATCCAGAGGTTTATCTAAATTTTCATGCATAAAAACCAAAGCCATTAATAACAATACATTAATAGATCTTTTAATGCTTCTATTGCTGTCAGTAGAAATATTTACATAGACTTCAGTGAAATGAAATTTTGTCATGAACTTTTCATGTGTTGGTGTTTTAATTGTGGTTCTATGAGTCTCTCGGAATTAATTCAAACACACCAGCTACGTATAAGCAAAAGTTTATTACATACATAGAATGAAGAAGATATACATTACCGAATGAGTATAAGAGCAAAGCACCTTCAATCTTCAACCAAGGGAGATCCCGAAACAGTCAGCAGATAGAATCCCTCAAACGGTTCACGGAAGGTCCTGCGTCGGCACGCATGAACCCCACAGGCAAATCTCAACTGAACGAATTGAGACCCCCAGTTTATATAGGCTTAGCAAACAATGAGCTCATATAGTAATTTGGTAAGAAGATACTGTACAATGATTTGGTTAATAACAGATCTTGCTTTCCATGCGCTCATCAGGATCTGGCCAGACTCCCAACAAGCACATCCGAAGCAGAGATCTTATCTTGCTAACTGGTAGCTGAATAGCATATTGTGCCCCTAGCTACAATAAAGGAAAGTCTGATAAAGGCTGCAGAAATCAGAAATCATAATACATATGAGAATAATGAACAAGTATTAGGTCATCGAGTTGATTACTTCCCATGATTTCTCTTGCACAACGCTTCATTATACAGGATTATGGATTATAAGGCTGCCTTGTATACTATCATACAAAGCTTTGTTATACACAATTATACGTTATAAAGCTGTCTTTTTACACTATATTGGGCTCAACATACAACATTGGGTTCAACAGTAGAACAGTTCTTTGTGTTATATTTTTATACAGTTAAACTGTATAAAAGTATTGCAATGAGCTATTGGGTTTAATCAGAGTATTACCATGAACCATTATTGAAAAAAACTCCTATTAATACAGTTGGAAAGTAAAGATGCCAGACTTTAACATTAGTAAAGACATTTGGTCTTATAACTTTGATTCACTAAGTTATCACAGTCACTAGAGATGAACACTAGGGGGCAGATTTATCAAGGGTCGAATTTCGAGGGTTAAGAATTTGAAGGATTTTAGCGCAAAAGCTTCGATTGACTGATCAAATAAAAATCATTTGATCGGACGATTCGACCAATCGATCAAAGGATTTTAATTCGACCTAAAAAAACTTAGTGCTGGGGAAGGTCCCTATAGGCTAACATTGCACCTTGGTAGGTTTAAAGTGGCGAAGTATGAAGTCAAAGTATTTTTTAAAGAGACTGTACTACGATTATCGAATGGTTGAATGATTTTTACTTCGAATCATTCAATTTGATTGAATTCGATCGAATTTGACCAATTTGATGGTCGAAGTACCCAAAAAAATACCTCAAAATTAGAATATTTTTGCATTCTAATTATTCACTCGAGCTTAGTAAATCTTCCCCTAGAGAAGAACTTTTTTCTCAGTTATATTATATTGGCAGCTGGCTTGCTGGGTGTTTACTGTGTCTTTCTCTAGATTCACATAGAAAGGCCTCTGTGATAAAACTGGGGCAAAGTAATCAAATACAATAATTTTCCCCTTATGCAATTTTTCCTTTGTGCATATTTAATGTAAATTGCAAAACAGCCTTTATTTTTTGGTTTATCACAGTTCTCGCTATTATTTATATTCAAAATGTTTAGGGAGCGTTGATTTCATTGGAAAATTAATTAAATAATATCCAACTACAACAATAATTTATCTTTAAATGTTATGAAATGTGTTTTCATTCAGTTCATTCAATATGTTTTTATTTCAATTCAGGCAATTTGTATCTGTCAATTAAAGTATCTTTCATTTATTTTTAGTGATAGATGCTACATTATAATTTGAGGTATGCTTTTATGATTGATTTTATAGAAGAAACAAGGAATATTTTTTTTATCAGAACATTCTATAGCTTCTTAATGTGCATGATGTCTTCTTCAATAGAGAATAAATATGAGGGCCTTTATTACTGTCTATTTATTACTTATCTTTACTAGTGGGTGCTACCATATGCCTTCCCTGACTACAGGCATTCTTAATGAATTCTGGTAAAAATAAAATGTTTAGTTACTTTTTGCAGGGTTTTATTAAAATCTAAAGAAAATGCCTCCAGCAAAGTTCTGTATATGTTATGCCTTCATTCTTTACTGTGGAAACATAATTGAACTGAAGGTAATCTATGGTTATTAATCGGATGGACTATGGAACAGCAGGTCCTTTTCCAATTCAGATTTTATGATTGATTTTATAGAAGAAACAAGGAATATTTTTTTTATCAGAACATTCTATAGCTTCTTAATGTGCATGATGTCTTCTTCAATAGAGAATAAATATGAGGGCCTTTATTACTGTCTATTTATTACTTATCTTTACTAGTGGGTGCTACCATATGCCTTCCCTGACTACAGGCATTCTTAATGAATTCTGGTAAAAATAAAATGTTTAGTTACTTTTTGCAGGGTTTTATTAAAATCTAAAGAAAATGCCTCCAGCAAAGTTCTGTATATGTTATGCCTTCATTCTTTACTGTGGAAACATAATTGAACTGAAGGCAATCTATGGTTATTAATCGGATGGACTATGGAACAGCAGGTCCTTTTCCAATTCAGATTTTTTTTATAGTGTATATCTTTAAATTCTTAACAGATAAGATATTTTTTAATTAAATATGTATAACACTGCTTTAGTGTCAGGCACCAATTAAAGATAGTACAGCAGTGACAGAACTCTAAACTTGGAAGAAGGAATGTGTTGCATAAAGCACAGAGTATAAAGCTAGCAAGGAGAAATTCAATGCAGGAACTGTCACAAAAATGGCTGTCCTCAAAATGACCATCATCTATCATCTTAAAAGAGTAGCTTGGTATTTAAAGATATTTCTGCCACAGGCAACTGCCAGATAAATAGCCTTGTTTTTTTCGCAGACCTCCGTGAGATGCTTTGTGGCCATGATTTTGTTAACAGGTAAATGGCAAGAGATCTTGCTGGCAAGTTATATATGAAACACAAAAAAAAAAAAAATCCCAGTATAAGGTTAGGAAATAAAATTTTAGATGGCATACGAATATATTTTTCAGCATTTTACATTATAGAGTTTAACAGTAAGACCTGCTTTTCTTAATAAGCAGGCGATAATAATAGATGTTAAGTGTGCTCTAGATGTACTGTGAAGGCCAACTCATTGTAAAGCAAAGACAATTATAACAATCTTTGCTTAGGATATGACATGGTAGACACATACAAAACACAGAATTAGAATAAATGCATTGAGTTAAAGCAGACATGCTTCATCCCATAGATCAATGTTTCCCAAATCATGAAGCATACTCCCCTGTGGGTTTAAGATCTGGCATGGGAGTGCAAACTTCCATTTGCTGAACTAAAAGTACTTTAGTTGAACATAGGACTGCAATAGCACGTGACATTTCCCACACTCCTACACAAAGCAGTGCTATGAGTGATATACTAAAAAAAAAATAGCAATCTGCAACAAGAGAAGGAAAATTAGAAGAGAAAGGCTTTACCATTTAAATAAAAGTGGGATGATTCAGCAGAATGGAAATTTGTGCATGCATAGACTGTGAATTGAGAGAAAATGCTTGAACAGATTAGGCTGGAAAAAGGGGACAAAGGTGGTTTTGGGAGCAGAGTTAGGAAAGTACTGAGAGAAGATATAGTAGGAAATAAATGGAGCAGAGCATTGGGGAAGACTGTAGAAGATAAAGATGAAATGACAAGAGGAAGACAATGTCAGGAAGAGAAAAATGAATGAAGCAGCACAAAAGAGAAGGAGGTAGAGAGCAGAAGTGAACAGATAAGAAAATAAGAAATACTGTATAAGTGAGGGAGAAAGGAAGAGCAGCTATAGATGGACTGGTAGTATAGACAAGTAAAGCATAAAAAGAACCAACCATACAGCAAAAGTTAAAAGCAGGTGTCTGTTGTACATTAAAGGTGAGCCTAAGCAAAAAACTTTGAAAACCACTACCAGAGCCTGTATAAACTGATGGCTACGCTATTTTTTCCTTTAAAATATTAAGCCATCTCCGATCTGTTACAAAGCCTTTAAACCCATAGAAATTGTACCGTAGTAATGATTTTTTTTAATCCACAGGAAGATTACATTGGCTAGTAACCCAAGAATGGTAATTTTTTACAAGTTAGAAAATGAAATCAATGATATAATGCAGACTGGAATTGGGAACTGTGCTATTAGTAAATCAGCTCAATTTTCTTTATCCTCTTCTCCCCTACATTCAGCTCAGTGGTGTAGGAAAAATTAAACATTGGTGTTGGGTTCCCATGAAAACACCTTCAATATATTGTGCAACCAATAGTACCAACGAATAGTAAAATAGTAAAATACTATTATTAATTTGGTACAAATCTTAAGTCTTGCTCAACAACTGTGATCATAGCAGAAAATCAAATTGGCTAAATGCAACCAAAATTAATTATGGTCCAACTGCTTATGTCCGAAACTGATCAACATTTGATTTCTGGAATCAATTTAAAGGGGTTGTTTGCCTTCAAACACAGTTGGGTTCAGATTGTTCACCAGAAATAAAGACATTTTCCCATTTTTTTTATATATTCTATTTGTGACTATTTTTCTAATATTGAAATGTAAAGTTTAAATTTTCACCTTCTAAAGCAGCTCTGGGGGGGAGGGGTCACCGACTAACTGTTTTAAATTCATAAATTTTGGAGGCACATTTATCAAAGGTCAAATTTCAAATTCATGTGAGTTTTTCAAACTCTATAAAATTCAAATATATTCAAATTCGACCGGGGTTATTTATAGGAAAAAAAAACGAATATCTAAAACTCGCACAAACTTTACCAACACGAAACAAATTTCAAATTGAATTGAACTCGATTCAAATTTTTTCTCTGAAAAAAACTCGAATGTCAGGTAGGCTACTAACATGTCCAAATTGGTGCCCGGACCTCTTCCATTAACATATACATGAACTAGCCAGGTTTTATGTGGCGAATAGTTGAATTTGAGTTCTTAAAGGGCCAGAGTACGATAAATCTTGAAATTCAAATTAAAACTCGAACCGAGTTTGGATGATTCACAATTTGAATTTGAGAGTTTTGACCATTAAAAAAATTTGAATTTTCAATTCCAACCTTAATAAATCTGCCCCTTAGTTGATACATTTGTTATATTTGTCCCTGCTGAGCAGAATCATTAAAGGTAGCTGTTCGAATTGAAACAATAGTTGCTAATATTCCACAGATACTACTGAGAAAGCAATTGCAATTGCAATTGTCTTTGTTTATGGTGAACAATCTGAAAACAACTGAAATGAAAAAAAGTGTTTGGCAGGTGAACAACCCCTTTAATAGATGATGAGGTGGCATAGGGGCAACAACCCTGAGCCTGTTACTTGAGAAAGGTGAACCAAATATTCTCAGATAAAGGTGCACTGCATTCACCACTACGAAGATTGTGCATAATAGGTTACAATGTTACATTTTATGCTAAAATGCTTCAAAATCAGCATAATACTCTGCTTATGGACTAATTTAAGGAAACTGAGAAAAACATTGGTCTCTCAGGTCCCCTTTTCAAACTCTACGACGAGAAAAAACACACATCTCAGATGAATTTCATCTTTATTTGGCACAGACTGACCATATATATATATTTATAAAAAAAATATTTATAAACATTTTCATGATAAAATAAATACTGTATCCCGAATCTACATGTGTGTATTTTTTCTACAGTGATATGGCATGAATGAAAATGATAGAGAAGTAAGGAAGAATCTGAATATTGCATAGTATACAGTATAAGAGCTATTCTATGAAAGGTTGCAATCTCGGCTGTTGCTATATAACAGTATATGTGATATTAAAGCAAATGAATAATGATTAGAGTCAATGAGGTAAAGCCAAATGATGGGATCAACTGCAACTAGTTATTAATATCAACCTGTTAAAGGGCAAGCAATACAGGTAGTCAATATGTCAAGAATGGTTAGCGGTACATACAAAAGATATTTTGTCAAAATATGCTGCTTTCATTTAATGATTTTCTAAGCAGAAGCTATAATTTGTTTTGAAGAACTTCAAAGCTGAAAGCATTGGCTGAATGTTAATTTGTGAAGGATATATAGCTTAGGTTATTTTTCAGTACATAAATTAGTAAATTGCAGCATAATAATTGTTATAAAAACAAATATGATATTTTAATTGTGTTATGGGTTTGTAAAACAGATATTGAATTTAATGGTGTATCATTAAATGATATCATTATTAAGTAAACGGAAATATAAAAAGTGTTGTTTAGTTATATGAATTAATTGTTGGAAAAAACTACAGCTATTTAATCATAATGATTACTGCTATTAGGGCTTGGGAAGTTTAACAAATTAGCCTTAATTTTACTCATAAACTGCTCCTTAATATAAGAGAGTCTTATTTATTTGCAATAAACCATCCAACAGAACTTTTCATCTAATTCTTTTCTGATTAAATGTATCACACTACATCCAGAATTCAAATTGATAAACAAATGGTTGGTGCTCACTGCATGGATATCAGTCATCTCTCATGTGAAAAATTTAAGTCACAACCTTAAATATACCATAAATATACCCTTATGCTGCCTCCTCCCCTGTGGATAATACAGCACCCAGCACATGATTAAATATCTTACGGGCCGCTAACAAAAATTTCCAAATGCAAAACCCCCAGTACAAAACCTACAAGGCTTACATGCTACAGGGTACAGATTCGGGCAGGCAGAGTATGGGACACACAAGGAGCTTAGGGCAAGCAGAGTATGGCATGCACAGGAAGCATAGGACAGGCAGAGTATGGCACACACAGGGAGCATAGGGCAAGCAGAGTATGGCACACATAGGGCAGGCAGAGTATGGCACGCACAGTGAGCACAGGGCAGGCAGAGTATGGCACACGCACGTTTGCAATAAATATTCACAATAAATATAAGTAAACGTAAACCAAGTTGCCCTTGTGCATAAATGTAGCATAACTGTGTTATAATTATATTATAATTAATATCCAGTTTGTCTATTAGTGACAATCAATTACCATAATATTTAACATATCTTATTTGTGCTACAAAGCCATTACATGAATATCTTTCAGGCTTGTTCATTAGCATTGTTCATTGTTAACAGAACAGTTAGCTAACCTACACACAAGGACATTCTTACAAGGACAAGCTAGAAATGTGGCAGTCCTCGCTGTTAATGTAAATGTGTGCAGTCCTCAGAGTGAGGAGACGTATGCATGTGTGTGTCCTGCATAGGATGACTTTGTATGTCCTCTAGGTAGGCCCAGAGGGCATTGTAGCCTGTAATGACCCATCTGTTCAGTACTTGCAGATAGGAACCTTCTAATGAAGATAAATGTGGGTCACGCTGCACTGGCATCCTACAGAGTGTTAATGAAACCACCTAATGGTCACTTCTCTGTCACCTTTGACTGATTGATGACCAAAAAAGTTTATCCTGATACATGGAAGGTAGGTATAAAGTGTCATCAGTCTTTCTAGGATGCCTTTTTTAACTTTCACAAGCACTCATCCTTCACACTCCCTTTCCTATTGTAAAGAAATATGCCAGAGACACTTTTCTTATTCAGTGATATACTATAACTGTGCTGTAACATGTCAGAAATTAATTCTTCTCAAACACCCCTGTCCAGAGAAATGAATGATCACAGAGCTGCTGAAGATAAGGTCAAAACACAAAGCAACCGGAATAAAATCTTTCCATACACAGCACAACACTGCCAGATAACCATATTTCACAGTAGTTATCTCTATTTTTGTTCTGGGCATCATGATATAGAACTCGTTGGTGGCTACTAAATGTCAGTTTGCATCCAGCTATTAGTCACTTTCAGCAAATCGTGTAATTTATTCATAACTAACTTCATATGCATCGAGATATTAGTCACTTTCAGCAAATCGTGTAATTTATTCATAACTAACTTCATATGCATCGAGATTAAAAGAATTCAATTGTTATACCTTTATTTTTCCATAAGACAGTATTAGGGAGAGCAAAAGGAGGAAAGACATGCATCCCTGTGCTAATACAGTGACAGACAACACACCATGCTAAGCATGCTATTTTATAAGATATGGTGCTCAGTCACCACTTATTTTATGTTTACATATCATAGAGCATCTGATTTTGCTTTATCTTTACTGCTGAGCAGGTAATAAGAGACAAATCTTTAGCTGTGGCGCCATAGATATGCAAAGATAGATGCAGCTGCAACTCAATATGTGATGTGCATTCATTGATATTAGTCATCATTTGAAACATGACAGTGAATGAAGTTGTGAGATTCCATGGGCATGATATATTATAGACAATACTAATAGTAATGATTTAACCTAGGAATTGTTATCCATATCACATGATTTGACATGCAGTTAATGGGAAAAACAGTACGGAATTGCTAGGCTGTGCTGTTACTTATTGACTGCTACTTACTTAGAATCATCTATTTTAAATTAAAATTTTTAGGTAGTTTATGCTATATATTAGGTTATCTAATAGGCAGATATACAGCTGTTATTGAACTACTTTATCTGAACAGACGATGCTTGGAAAAAGTTACATGAATTCTAATTTGTACAGCAGTGTGTTTTACCATGACATGGTTTGAATTTTAATCTTGGGATTATATTGCCAATGTTTACCTATTTTACTATTTTTTCTATTAATCGTAAAATTATGCTATGCATTTAAAGTTATGTATCAGGCATAACAGTACTGTTTATGATGCTACTGTGCCACACATGTCAGACTAGGTATAAGCTATCTATAAGTGTGGGAAGCTTTTCAGTGGGAATTAAATTATTTTTAAAAAAAATATTAAAGTTGAAAAGACACCTTTAAGATTGTAGAGGTCAGGCATTGATACTTTCACCTTCTGCTGAATAGTTTGATGAAAACAATTTTCAACCCAAAGACCCAAAGTTTATATATTATAGATATATGCATAAAATGTCTCAATGGGAATAAAAAGGAATTATGAGAGTGTCACTGCTATACCTACCTCATTAAAGAGGGTCACTTTATAATTAAAATCATTTTTAAATTGTGCCTTCAGCAGAGCTACTGTATTTAACACAAAACTGGATGGCCACAGGGTTATAATGCCAGTTCTACTATCTGTAACGGACAGATTTTAGAAAGTAAAAGAAACACAATATGCCAAGAATTGAAAACTATACACGTGCTAAGCTTGGTACATGTGGGGAACATTTTTCCACAAAAACTGCAATATTAATAAACAAATAAAAGAGCAATGTGTCCACACAGAGTTTTAATAATATTTGTTCTCATCTGAAATATGAGGCATTCTTTACTCAGGAGCTCAAAGGCAACTAGGCTATACTGCAAACCTGAAGTGACATCTATTGCCCAGAAATGGTTAATGCACCTAGTTAGCTTGGTGTATCACTTTAATGCAGATGAGTTTAGTTTATGTGAATATTTGCTTTAGAAATGATCATATTACCCTATCCTATTATAGGAATGGTTTACAGTTAGTCATATCCAATCATTTTGTCCGGAGTGTGCTTTTGTTTACAGTCTAACAGGGTTAAAAAACATTACTTTTGTACTATACATATACTAATGTGTGAGTGTCTTGTCTCCTCCACCATTTGAAATATTATAGTATGTTTGCTAAAGTGCAGGGAAATATTTAACCCTGGTGCATGCCAATTGCAAGCATTGTGTGCATGGAACAGAATGGGGGGAAATGTAATATAAGTCGCTAACAGAAAAATTATTCGTAATGCGAAAAGTTATGCCTTTGCGCAAACAAATTTAGCTTTGCGCAAATTTAATTTAGCTTTTGCGAACCCGGAAACTGTTTAGCGACCACTTCCGACAGTGGAAGACCGTTTGCGAATTTTATAGTTTGAGACAATGCACAATCAATGTAATAAAACATCATTATGTTTGCTCCAAAAGTTACGACACCTTCAAGCACTTCTTAAGAGTGCGCAATTCACATGCGCAATAATAATTTGCAATGTAATAATAGTTTAAGGAACAATATTACAAAGCGAGATGTGGCTTTTTAGTCTTATCGGCGCAAATTGTTTTGCTCTTTGCGACTTTAATTACATTCCCCTATATGTGTGCAAAACTCCACTCCTAAATGTACAGGGCACCACCTGGGTGCGAAGTATATGCACAATGATAATGTTTATATTTTAAAGAGGCTCCAATGTAATAGCCACAAATCAGACAGAAAATTTAGCAGGTAGAGATGAGTGTACACATTTGAAAAACTTCAAATCTTCTCTACATTTTACAGATCCCCCATTTCACAAACACACAGCAGGTGTATTAGCTCAGATGTCAATACACCTTTCCATTTCCATCAAACCTAGTAAGTGGCAGGGTGGGGGAACAGACAAGATAAAACGTATTTTCACAATTCAAAATAAAATTCATAGTCATTTCTATTCTGCTTTTTAAAATAATTGTTTTGCGGGTTGTGGTAGGCTACATCTTCAATTTTGCATTTTTTTTTTAATTTAGCACCCCAAAAAGATTACAATTTGGTAGAAATAGCTATCACTGTATCTGTATGTAAAAGCCAAGATTGAGAGAGAGAGTAATTTTTAGAATACTTTCAAATGAACTGCAACCACCTTCTTCATTTTTTATATAGATGTGCTAAAACCTGGAGGGTTATTTACTAAGCTCCTAATACCCGAAGTTCCCCGAAATCTGAAAAATTCGTGATTTTTTGTGTTACAATAGGCTTTTAAAAAAATCATGAATTTTTTTAACTTATTAAACCCCGAATTAAAGCCCGAATATAAAAACACAGCATCTCAAACCTGTTGAGGTTGCATAAAAGTCAATGGGAACAATCCCATTGATTTTTGGTTGTCTCTGGGGTTTTGGGCAATTTCACAATGTTTCACGAAAAAATCATGATAATAAGAGCTGTTCCTGCAAAGGTAATTTTCGTTAAAATGTAATAATAAATAAGCGTTTAAAACCCAAGCGGGTTAGATTGGAGTTTGTAGCACCCGATATTGAGATAAATTCAGACTTTGATAAATAACCCCCCTGGTGTAGGAAAGTTAGTTATCTGCTTTGAGTGGGTCCATCACACGTATCTTCATTCTGCACCCCAACAGCATATAAATAAATGGTTCAGCTGCCAAAAAGAGAAACCAATACACCAAGACAAAAAGAGCAGAGAGAGTTTGAATAATTAGCAAAGAGTATGTTATGACTTGAGTCTCCCAATCTTAAGCATAACTAGCTAGCAAAACTTTTTTACTTGTCTTATGTGAAGAAAAAACTAAAAGTGACTTTATTATTAGACAAGTCCAATTATGTTTACCATGTATATGTACAATAGATTTGCTGGATATGTAACACACCCTTTTTCATGAACCATTATAGACAATTGACTTTTTTAAAGAAGAGTCAATATTCAAGATGTGATCTTATACTGGAAGCAAGCTCAATATAAAAACTCAGCATAATAGCTCCTAAAGGCAATGATTAATTACAACCATGTTTCTGCTTTTTGCAAATGTAATATATTTATTTAGCCTTCCCTTTGTACTTTATTTATTGGTCGGATACAGCGCTGCACCCTCACTAAGCATTTTCCCATGGAATGGCTACATTGCTTTTATACACTCTCCTTTTTTTTTTCTTCCCTTTCATCTCTACAGTAATTTTAATCTATGTTCACTCCAGTCTCCAGGTTGATTGATTTTGTCTGTTGACAAACGTAATCTGAAGCCTCATTGGTATAGACTTCTCTAGACTGCTTTAACTTTGGATCCCTTGGCTCTTTTTTAGAACTTCCTAGTTTTGTCTGACAATTTTTTCAACTATTTTATCAGAAGTCTTGTGGCTGTTACTGTACATTGTGTTTAATTCTTGCATTTTAGCAACATCCTGGCAAAATTCCATGCCAAAATATGATAGTCTTATCTCACTGCTTCAGGCCATGTGATTAATCCCTTTGTTATCTTCTTCACACTTTTTACCCAAAAGTAGATTACTGTAAAGTAAGTAACAAAGGCCAAGCATACAACACACTGTAGTATTTTGCTGCAAAGCTTATATTGTATATAGTACGAGAGATTGTGATGCTCACATAATTATCTGTCACAAGTAAATGTGGTTCTTTGACCTTTGTACATGTTGTACATTTTTAAAATGACCACATTAATCCTCCCATGCAGTGTATAACGGAGTTTTGATCAGTATAAACCGACATGCAAGCAATGTCCATAATCCACACAACAGGTACCAATATTACCAATTACATAGAGTGTAACAGCATTTGCATATTCCTACAAGTGTCACCACTTCCCTTTCAAAATAAAACCTGCTGCAATACATCATTTAGCTGTAAGCTTCCCGTATCATATTGGTGCTTTTCTCCATGATATAGCCAGCAGATTTAGATTTGAATTAACTGATCATGAAAAGCTTTCTGCTGCCTAAGGCTACAAATGAGGTTTCTTAATCATTATGGAGAAGGAAACTAAAATGAATCACCAATGAATTCAATCCATTTGAGCAGTTACTTTAAATGTATTTGGCTTGTGCAGCAACTGCATTTTAGAATTAACAGTTTCTTATGTGACACAATTCATATGTATGTTTTAAATTACTACAAGTGATGAAAGTGAGAACAGTGACTTTAGTATGATTAGATAGATAGATAGATAGATAGATAGATAGATAGATAGATAGATAGATAGATAGATAGATAGATAGATAGATAGATAGATAGATAGATATAGATAGAGCCTATATGAGGTATGTTTATTAATACCTATGGCTTTTAGGGAGTAGTAGACTAATGTAACAAATTTCTCTTTCCCCAGTCTTGCTCTCTACATGTATGAGTATTTGTTACGTAGGTCCTCCTCTCAGGAAAGGTCCTCATGTATGCTTTTAGTGTCGGACTGGCCCACCAGAATACCAGGAAAACTCCCGGTGGGCCCAGGTGTCAGTGGGCCCTCATGCTGCTAAACATTTTGTCTATTTCATGGTCATTCCCTATTTCTATGAGAACAAAGAAGCTAAATAGATGAAATAATATATCATAGTATGTAAAGAAAAGAGACTAGGAGAATAGAGGCTGAGGAAGAATAATAGTTCTGAAATTGGGTCCCTGGTCTCAGGTTTTTGGGTGGGCTTCTGGTCTAAGGTTTTTAGGTGGGCCCTTGGTCTAAGGTTTTTGGGTGTGCCCCTGGTGCCCTGGTGTTTGCTTTCAATATCTGTACCAAGAAGTACAGCATCCGTAGCATACTAATATTTATATGTACTTTCTACTTTTAGATTTCATATCCAGCTTAAGTAAAGAGCCAGTTCATTCCCCTCTAATGACTTGTATTGTTTCTAGTGCCTATAGCTCCATTTAGAGGCTCAGTAATCCAAGAGTAATGGAAGGAACCATTTACAAACTACAGTAAACACCAAAGGCTTTTTAGGGCACATATACTCTACAATTAACAGTAACAATACGGAGATCCATACATGTCCTGGTTAATTTTGCATTGTAACCCATTACAATTGAATATTTTTGTTGGAGATGTGTGAGAAATTTACTAATAACATTGCTGGCAAGTTTTCATTCAGACTGAAATTTAGACTCAGAACCCTACAGCCCTCACAAATCTCCAGGCATGGGGATTTGATAGCATCCAGTACAACAGCCAGTAGTACTGAGGACAAGAAATAGTGAAAATCCTCAGAGGACTTTTCCCAATCACTTTTTACCTTGCCCCTAGCCCAACAGTTCCATTGCTAGCAAACATGGACCACATATTTCCAACAATCGAATCAATTGTCCAGAAAAACATAAGCCATTACCAGTCGTTTACTGAAAAAGCCCTTCTCTAGACCCAGAGAACTTGATACTGCCTTTGTTACTATAGACCATACCACCTTAATAGAATGTTTAAAATGCCCTGTGGTCTACATTCTAGACTCAAGAAGGTACATTGCTCAATTGGTTCAAATCTTAATCAACTTTAGGGCCTTATGGGCTTCCACATTATTTGCCACATACATGCTGCTACTTGAAAATATGATCCAGCAACATGTTAGTTACCTTGACTATGCAGATGATACACAACTCTACCCATCCTTTAAAATGGACAATAGGGATCCAGTATCCATAATTAATAGATGCTTATGTGATCTGAAAGTGTGGATGAATCTGGACAGGTTAAAATTGAATTCACACAAGACAGATGTAATTGAAAGGCAGAGCTTATTAACAAGGTAGCAGGGAGAAAAGCCAGTGGATTAATAAAGACATTTACATATGGTATCAAGCTAAGCACAACCGCTATACTATAGATGAATATTCTTTATGGTCCCACCTATATGACTATCCTGTGTCAATAACTAAAACAACTATAATGAGCCCATTAATCTGGTTCAGAAGCATTGGGGACATCCCACGAGTCAATCCCCATGCTCCATACCAAACGAGAGAAGACGCATGTGTGCATGCACATATAAGAGGGAGATGAGGAAAGTGGTCCTGGCCTGGGGGACCCTATGTATAAATCTGTCACTGAATGCAGTTTTTGTGGGTAGTGGGGGTAATCTATACTACAATCTGTATCATTCGAAAAAATGGACATCTATCATAATTCCCATGCCTCTTCATCTAGTTGATGTTAAAGAGGATTGTTACATGCTACTTAGTTTAATTTATTAAATAAAATTCTTAACATTATATTTTTCCTCTTCACCTCACTTCAAAATTATAAATAGTTTGCTGGTTTTCAACACTGAGCTAGAAATCTGCTGCCACCTAGTGACATTTGAAGAGATAGATTCATTAATTACTAAACACACATGTTGCATTGGAATACATAGATATATACATTTGGGGATCACATACTTTATCACATACTGAATGTTTATACCTAGGGGAATATTTATCATACTCCAGAAAATAGTATAAAAAGCTCCTGAATGCCACATTTAATGCCATTATTTTACACCACTTCAGACGTCACATAATCTATTATCAATGGGAAAAGTTTAAGCAGCATTTAAGGTCCAGCAGACATTTTGTTCATTAATATTGCAGTGTATGAATGGAGTATTTTCCCATAGCCGGTTAGCAAAGTGCTTCTTCTGCTAGGCCAATTGACGCAAAAGAACTCTTTTGCAGTCCTGGAATTACCACCACACTTAGGATGGGATGGGGGGTGGAAGTTCCAGGGTCCGACAGCACACTGTGAGTTATTTGTTTATGATATGATTGTTTCTCCTCCAACTGTAGGCCTCGGACATGTGCAATCGGACCCCACATTACTACTGGTGAGCAGTTTAACGTTTTGTAACACACTAAAAAACTCTTTGCTTTATTCTAGAATAACCTCCATATTAAGGATGGTGTTAGGCCCAGGGCTCCACAGGTGCACTCGCATATAATTCAGCAGAAGAGGCAGAGTAGATGCAACTCAACTATACAAAAGTGCAAAGAAGTTTACCTTTAATGAATGGAGTCAGTAAGCACAACAGTATTTTATTATCCCAGCTTCACCTAAAATGCCTGGCAGAGTTAACCCAAAAATGTATTGCTGTTGATATCAATATTTGTTTATTAATTTCTCTTCTTATGATTCTTGAAACAATGTAGCAGTATGCCGTTTGCTCTTTTAATCAGATGGCTTCTGCTATCATTTCAGGAGTCAAATATATAACAGCCATACAGATAATGCTTTCAGTATTGATTATATTTACAAATAACTAACATTAATTGCAATGTCTTTCCTTAAAAAGGTATGGGATCCATTATCCGGAACCCATTATCCAGAATGCTCCAATAAATGCCATTTTATCCAAATAATACAAATTTTAAACAATGATTTGCTTTTTCTCTGTACTGCACCTTGTACTTGATTCAAACTAAGATATAATTCATCCTTATTGGAAGCAAAATCAGGTTTATTTAATGTTTACATGATTTTCTAGGTATGACTATCCAAATTACAGAAAGATCCATTATCCAGAAAACCCCAGGACCCAAGCATTCTGGATACCTGTACAAAAAATGTTTTGGGTGTAAGATCCCCATGGTGTTTTTTTATATATACATTATCAGCAGTGGCATAACTAGATATTACTGGGCCCCACACCAGATTATTTTTCAGGCCCCCAGGTTGACCAGTTTTACCAAAATTTATATAAATTGTATATGAATTAGGACCTCACAGGCCCATAACTCCGGGGGCCCCCTGCAGCCGCAGGGTCTGCTTCCGCTATAGTTACGCCCCTGATTAACAGTGGTATTTAGAATTGATCTACTTCTGAACGAAAGGGCCCTGCAATATATATTTCTGGGATGTGAAGCACAGTGCTGGTTTTAAATAAACAACACAAGGTCACAGATGTGGCAGCGCTCCAGTGCTATAATATTTGTTTTGCTCCAGATTCACTAAAAAATGTGCGTTTGCACTTCCAGCTCCAGTTGCATTTTTCCCATGACCCTGTTGAAAATAAGTCCCTGATCATATTAGAAATGCCCCAAGTCAGCAGTGTAAACATATAAATAATTTCATTCACAATGACTTAGCAGCTAACACAAACACACTGAATTCTGAGAGATTCTTGGTGTATTCTTAGAAGATGTCATCTTTGTGCCTGTTATGACTTGGCTCCATTTTCTAAATGTGACAATGTTTCTTGTGAAATGCACTATATAAGTAACATGTCACAACATCTTTGAGAATTAATAGAGAAACTACCTTTTGCTATAGATGACATAGTCTTTTCTGAATGGATGTCCTTTTAGTCACCTGCACAGTCATTTGGATGAAAGATTCCCCAGATTCATTTTGTGATGACTTTGCATAGACAGCTGTAATTATATTATTATAGTTAAATCATAAAATACTAACATTTTGCTTGGAGCACTAAAAAGATAAACATTAAAGGAGCCAACGACGCAACAAACAAAGTTTTGAAGGGATATTGGCACAATATAATGTATCATCTTTACCCAATTTTCTTGGTCTGCTATTTATTTTACTTTTTTCAAAGCACAATAATTACAGCTGCCCAGTCTTCCAGGCTTCAATGAGATTTGACACACAGAAAGTCAGGTTGATGCGTACTTCTATAGGGGAAACTGAACAGCCACCTTGTTCCCTTGGAATGAATTGTGGCCTCCAAATTTGGGCAACACTATTATTGAAACACCCTGTTGATGGCATTTATATCATTTTCTAAAGCCTGTTAGTGAAATGTCATTGGGCCACATTGGGAATATAACATTAAAGGAAAATGTTTTATTAGATACAGTATAGGCATGAATATCCTGTAAATGATATCCTTATAAATGGAGCTTGGTGCTGCTAATTGTAATAGTTATTGGTGCTTAGTGATGTGATTTCTGTCACATGACTCATTGAAATTTTGGTATTTTAATAAATAATGTATCCCCTGATGTAACATATTAAAGTCACCTCTCACAGCATCCAGTCATTCGTTGCCATGATTGGTTAATTAAAGGAGCAAGAACGTAGAATTAGGAAACTAGGTGTGCCAAATTGTTTGGAATCTTAAAGCAATTCTAATTGTGTACTTCCTACCCCAGTCAAACCCTCCTCTACTTCAAAAACTGCCTGTAAAGTGTCACCTGTAAATTGTCTGTAAAGTGCTGCCTGTACCTATTGAGTAGTGGGCAGTAAAGAAATCATTGAAAAAGTTCTGTGTATGTACTTGCCAGAGAGGTAGTGTAGAGGAAGAATATAGAGGTGTACCATTCACACATACCCCTGGCTGGTGAATTCTTTTAAGCTGAGGAGCAACAGCCCAGGATTAGAATTAAGTAACTAGAATCACTGTAGGGATGCCTAACAATTTGGCGTTCTCCAGTGATTCTACCTATCTCATTTAAAGGCACCCACTGTAAGATAAGCTTTACCAAAATATGCATTGAGGATTGAGGAACAACTAAATGTACTCAATAAGATTGTGACCCCTCAAGACTCACCCCACCATGCAATGTCCCTCCAGTCAGCCCCGAAAACTCTGTGTGTTCAGCTACCCGTGTCCCGGCTGTAGTACTGGTCCAAATAAGCAATTCAGGTGGTACTCCGGGTAGGTTTGAGGGGGTTTATTGCAACATTGGGGTAAAAGCATCACCTTACGTGTTTCCAGAAACATTCCCTTAATCATAGGCATATCATGGCAATAATGCCTACAATTAAGGGAATGTTTCCCGAAACGCGTAAGGTGATGCTGATACCCTAATGTTGCAATAAACCCCTTCAAACCTACCTGGAGTGCCGCCTGAATTGTTTATTTGGACCAACAACTGAACGTAAGAAATAAAAATCACATTAAATTTTAAATAATATAATATAAAATACTATATTGTGTGGCAGAAAATGACTGTCAAAGACCTTTTTGTAAAAATAGGTGTGTTTATGAAGAAGGAAAGGCGGCATTATGATACTATCTAACTAACAATATTACAATTCAGTGTATTAAAGTATTGACAAATGTGTTTATCCCATCAATCATCATTCTTACAAACACAATTCTCAAAAAATAACAAATGGTGTTTATCAGTTAGCACAAAAGCCTGAATGCCTAATTTTAAAGGATGACAAAACTGCATTATGTTTTTTTGGGAAACTTAGCAAAACACATGGCAAATATGCATAAGTAATTAAGAATATTTAAACCATGTCACATATGGGCATTATTTTGTTCTGTCCAAAAAAAATCACTGTCCAAAAAGAATCACTGGGGAGTGCCAACTTGAATGTCTATAGAGACTTCAAACCAGTTTTGAAGAAAAAAATTAATAGTTATTTGTTCAACAAAAGGAAACTATATTAAAAAGACTGTACAGTCCTTTCAAGACTTTTCATATATATATATATATGTGCGTGTGTGTGGTTTGCAGGGCTGATTTCTTTCCTCTCCTTTCTACTCCAAACTGCTATGAAATAAACTGTGTATTAGTGAATGGTTGAGTTGCTGTAACTACATCTGTCAGAATAAAACCATTCAATCGGAGGTTTCCCTTTTATGTACTGATAAGACAAAGCAAGTGGATTAGAGGTAAAATCTGTTTTCCGCAGGCTGAAGACTGGTCTTTTTTTAATTTTTTTCAGAAACTATATTTCTTCCTTTAGTAATACATTGTGTGTTTCAGACATTTGGTTTCATTCTAATCATAAGGGCTTTGAATTCATGAGTTCCACTCTCACAGTAAATGATTTTATTTAAGTACTTTGAGCAGCCAAAATGACTTTACCTTCTTTTCTTCCTGTAATACGATTACTTTGTGATACCGGGGAATGAATGGCATATATTTCTTCTTGTCTTCCTTTTTAGAGTTGACATTCTCATAATGCAGTGCACTTTCCCTTTAGAAAGTTCAAAGAAAGATTTATGACTCTGCTGTTCAAATTGCACAGGCATCTAAACAAATACTGCAAAAGGCTTTCCCCTTATGTTTACAGTAGCTAATAAGGGCCACATTATGCACTAATGGATTGCTCTGCATTTATTCTGCAATTTACATTGGGTTGGCTTCAAATGAAACTGACTTGTACTTGAATCAGCACAGTAAACTTAGTTCTGTGTTTATTTTATCCACAGAAAAGAAGAAATACTGATAGTTTGGTTAACTATTTGTTTTTTCCTGTTTATTTTACTGTGTATTTATTACAAACAGTAAACTTAATATCTAGTACATTTTACTATTTTGGCAGATTATAATGAAATAATTATGTAATCCAAAGAAATCATCTGAGCTCTTAGACAGCCTAGTAGGCATAGAAATCTCTTGGGTGATCATATCCCACCTGCAGGCTTCCAGTTGGAATACCCTGCTCTACATCAAAAGTAACTATAAAATAAAGTATGGAAAAATGTAGCTGGAGTGAATCTGGTTTAAAGGTCTACTAAACCCTTAAATTATTACAGAAAACTGCACTGGCTATAAGAATATGTTCCAAGCATGAAGGGTGGTTCAGATGGTCATGTCCTTTCTGACATCATACCACTTTCCATTGATCTTCATCTCACATAAATGCATGGTTTCTTGTACTGGGATTATAAAAACAATAGGGGCATATGACCAGCCAACGGAAAGACAATGGTAGTAATACCTGGTAGATTTTTCACACTCAGTAATATATTGGTTCTTCTATTGTGGAGCCAAGGCTGGTGTGACCTTACTGTGCCTGATGATGTATCTTGACACTGAGAACATTGCTCTGGGTATATGTACATTTTGCATTCACACTAACTTTTGGAAAAATAAGCATTTACATGTTATACTGATCTCCTGCCCTAGATGAGCATGGTTTCTTATACTCCACATACCTCCTAACATTTGAAAGTCACTAATTGGGTCATGTTCAGAACACCCTAAGCCCTGCCTTTTTTGTGTGAAGCTCTGCCCCTTTTGGGTCCAAATATTGGAACCATTGGGAGATAAGGGATCCCCTGCTGAGCCCCTGCATCTTTGCCACATTATTAATTTTAAGGTACATACTAGTCGGCCCACAAGTTCAGCCAAGATTCTTCTGCAGCGTTAGCTAAAGACCATTCTTCAAATAAGCTAAGTTGAGGACAGCCTACAATAAGATGCTGTGAACATCTCTGCTGCCATAGCCGATGCTGATGTACCTCCCTATCTCAGGATGGAATGCAATGTAATGCTGACTTAGCTTGCAATATGTAATCATCGCCTACTCTAAGGAACTCTCTGGTTTAGAACCAGGGACCTGTGCATACTGGCCACTGCTCCTCCAGGTTAAGTCACAGGAGGCACTGTGGTTGTAACCTACTGGGTTTATCTATGTCTTATCTTTTGTTTGTATTGCCTGGTTCATGCCCTCAATCCAGTTTCAGGTATACTGTAATCAAACTCCTAGTATCTTGTATTCCCACATCCTGGATTTCTGTGAAGTTCTTATCTACTGGAATCTTGTGAGTATGTTCCATCTCTGTCCTTGTCCCCCCATTATCTGTCTCCCCAGTTTTGACCCCTGGCCTGTTATTGGATTTCAGTCTTATCTGTCACCTGCCCCAATCTAGTGCCTATTTCACAGACTCAGTTTACTTGCAGCCTGCCCTGACCAATTGTCTGAATCTGGACTTTGGTTTTCTGTTCCTTTACACTTCTGCAGAGGTCTGTGTGTTTTCAGTTTTCATTGTTAAACCTTTGCTCAAAAGCAGTTTATGGCAAGCCTCAGCCATGTTAGCAAGTGGTTACACAGCATATCAGCTTTTTACCAACCGTATAACCAGCAATTATAACACCTACATCAACTGCCCCCCACCAACACATGCATGCTGGAAACAGACTTTCTGCCAGGGCACCTGTTAGTGTAAGCCGTTATGATTTTATATTTTCTTTTTTTAAGTTGTCAAAAGCAGGTTTGGGGAGGCTTATAATTAAGAATATGATTATTATATATTGATACACTTTTGGGGTTATTTATTAAAGTCTGATTTTTTCTGGTTGGAGTTTTAACGGGGAAAACAGCGTTTTTTGCATGGAAAAAAAAACTGAATTTTTTGAGATTTATAAAAGCCTGAGGCTGTTAAAAGTCTGAATAAAAAAGTACTCCATCTCAAACCTGCCGAGATCCTGTAGAAGTCAATGGCAGATGTCCAGTTACAATTACAAGATATCATGATCTGTGCTCATACAATAATTCATTAATCTGAAAAAAATCATCGTTCATCAAATCTGAGAAAATCATACGATTTGGATTATTTCACCATTTTATCAAGTCTTTTCTCCCCATCTGATTTTTTTCAAGTTAATTTATTTATAAATTAGGTAAAAATGTGGATGGTAGTTTGTTTGAAGTGGTTTTAATATAATAATGAGAAATGTTCGGATTTTAGTAAATAAGCCCCTTTATATATTGCGTTATCACCTAATTCATGGTGAAATGAAACATATATATTTAGCTTTTAATATGTCCATTAGGTACAACCAGTGGGGAAACATTTTACAGCCCTTTAAAGTGTTTGTTCCATATGTGTACAAGAAGACATTAGTATTGCTCTTCCCGCCACACACAGAGGGGGCCAGCATTACCAGTTTATAAGGAACTATCTAGTCTTGACCATGTCACTGTTACCCTAACTGGCAAGATCTGCTGGAGCAGTAACTCCTTCCGTCTTCCTTGGCTCAGTTGGCCTACTCCTAGTTTTCAGGAACTACTGTAAATTGCAATCCACAGAAGTGGCCCTAACACTAGTGTATCTATCCAAACAATGATGTATGGCAAGATTCTGACCTGGGCTATTATTTGATGTATTTGACCTCAGGCCCTTGGCATCATAAATTCTCCAACTCACCAGCCTCAGAGACATGGGTCCAGTACTCATTCCCTTTTATATACTTTTAAATATTCTGTCTGCCCTATGCTACATGTGTATGCCATACTCTGCCTGTCCCATGCTATCTGGTGTGCCATACTCTGTCTGACCTATGCTCGCTATGCATGCCATACTCTGCTCTTCCTTTCTGGGTGTGCTATACTATACATGCCCTATTTCCCTTGGGTGTGCCATACTCTGGCAGTGTGTGTCATACTCTGTCTTCCCTATGCTCCCTTTGTGTGCATACAGGGAGTTTGTTAGCATTTGGAAATTATTGTTAGGGGCCCCTAAGGCAGGGAGTTTTGTTAGCATTTGGAAATTATTGTTACGGGCCCCTAAGGTGTTTAATCATGTGCTGGGGGTGCTATGTTATCCACAGGGGAGGAGGAGGCATATGGATTTAAGGGTATGTCTTTATATGACTTAACTTTTTTCACATATGAGTGATATCCCTGCAGTGAGCTCCAACCATTTGTTTCTTTAGTGTGCTATTAATGTGGTTATGGTCTTGTGGTAACATGGGTGTGGTTTAAAGTGGGTGTGGTGTAAAAACAGGGGTTGTCTAATACTGGCTTCCATTATCGGCCTTCCACTATATAGACCAGAACAATTCCGGCCCTCAGTACAACAGAAGTTGGACAGCACTGTAGAGGGATTTATTTGGCTAACAGTGCCATCTAGTGACTGGAAATTATAACAATAGCTATATCAATTGAAATAAAATACACTTTTAATTAAATTGTAAAACTTCCCACCCACACAGCAACATCCTAGTTGCCAACTATAAAACACAGACATGTATAGCATCTCTGGGGAATGGTTTTGCATATAATCGCCTGATGCCCTTTCTTGGTACATGGATGGGAGTTGTGCAAAAATTAGAGTACCAGCAACCTCTTAATTTTCACAGAGAACCACTCCTTCAAGAAGAGATGTCATTTTTAAAAAAGCTTTTTTACATCAATAAATGTGAAGTTTTTATATCGATTTCTGTTAATTGTAAGTGAACAAAACCCCCATGAAATTTCAGTGCAAACATTTGTATTTGAATCAAATTTTTATAACATTGTATATGCCTTGGAGAAAAAAGATGGAAGCTGTTGTCACTTTATAAATAAACAGTAATGATAATATTAATAAGGATACAAGAAACCAAATCCAGCTGGTACTACAATCTGTTTCTTTCAGATTACTATAGAAACTTCTTAGGGGAATTGGTGAATATTTAGAGAACAGCATCTCTGACAACAAGGTAGAAAGATTAACATTCAATGCCAGCTGATTTCCTGAAAATACCAAGCTATTTTTATGGTTTTACTTCTTGCATTTTATGGGCACATAGTTTTAATTTACCTATGAAATGTTTACATTTAATTTTCAGGACAAAATCATAAGCTTTCCAAATATGCCTGAATTTGTAGGTACATACAGTTTTTTAACAAGATATGTGGCTCTTAACATATGAGACTAATCACCCTCAAATGAATGAATCCATAAAGATTCAACTGAAATTATTACATTGGTTGTCTTGATTGAATACATCCAACAAAGAGCAAATTGCGTGAAATCTTGCAAGAAAAACTGCAGAGTTTCCAATTATATCCTTATATCTCCATATCCATATCTCCCATGTGCTACCATTTACAAAGACATAATTCCAGAATATAAAATTCTGTAGGATTCAGAATTGGGTAAATTACTTTGTAATACAAAAGTACAATGTAAATCTGGCAGTTTCTACAACACTTTCAAAAATCTGTTCAAAACTTGCACTTTACAGGATTTCATCAGTACAAAGGCAAAATGTGAATGTTCAAAGCAGGAAAGAATCCCAGGTCTCGGTTTAACTTGAAATTCTGGCACCAATACCTTAGAGTAGTTCTTTATGAAAGCTACATGATCCATTATGCATTATATAAAGTCTGTTTTTGACAGTTCTTATTACAGCACTTATGTGCAAGACTGTAATTCACACTGCAATAAAATCTGCCAGTACTTAACTCAAAGGATAAATACTCAGAAGCTCCTCTTCAGAAAATTTGCATATGCTATATTTATTAATGAGTTATGTGAAAAATGCATGAATATTTTCAGTTTAATATAACCTGTAAGGAAACTTCAAATAAATGTTAAAAAATAGCTATAGTGTATACTTACTGATCTATGTCATATTCACCAGGCCCAGGACCTTCAGGCCACTGATATTCAAGCCTTTTGCCAGTGTAGTTTCCAAAGTGTGACCCTTTATATTTCAATGTCACAAATGTCTCATTCTGCAGAACACATGTAAGAATGATGAATTATTCAGCAGTAAAGGCATATTACAAAAAGTATATGGATATCCATGCCATAGCTTCCATTCTGTAGATCATATGTTTTACATAACACATCTGCTCAGGTCATTGGGAAATGTATTTCCTATGCCTTTAGTCACAAGAAGCAAGATCTAAGCTACAGACCCATTAATGTGAACAAATACCATTGCAGTGCTAAAGCCTTTATTTATTTCTTATTAGCACGGCAAAGTGTCTCATATGAAACTGGACATTGAATTTGTTGAATACAAACTATACTTTTGTTTTCAGCAATCATTCTATTTTATATTGTTATATATTATTACAAGGTTGCCATAGGAGAACAAAATACCAACATGTTTATCTTGCTTCCTTGATTTGCATCAAATGTAATTTTTACATTTTAAAAAAATTGTATTATTTGGATAAAATGAAGTTTATGGGAGATGGCCTTTCTGTAATTCGGCGCTTTCTGCATAATGAGTTTCTGGATAACGGATCCCATACCTGTACAATATTTTATACAAATATGCATGTAATGCCTAATGGGTAACCAGACATTCACATCAGTAATTTGGACAGTTTATTATTATGAATATTATTAATTATTATTTTTATAAAAACGTGTTTTTTTAGATTTATTATGCACTGAAGCTGCTAAAAGTCTGAATCAGGAAATACATCTAGAACATGTTGTATTTATGTAAATGTCAATTGCAGCTGTCCCTTTAACCATTTGAAGATGTTTTTAAATTTCAGGAATTCTGGAAGTTTTGGGGGTGTGATGCTGGTTTTTGCTTATAAACTGGTAATACATTAGAAAAAAAATAGTTTTAATAAATTACTCCCTTTGTGTCTCAGTAGGCTTTCAGAATCAATGGTAGCTCTCTCCCAAAGTCAGTTTCATCACCATGAAACCTTATGAATTCTTCCATTTATTTTTAAGATTAGGATTATAAATCAATTCCTTAATTATCTACAATGACGTGTACAAATTATAAAAGTATTTTATCCACATAATGCACTAAAATGTGAACACTCTGCCTACAAATTAATCATGGTTATAAGAACAGAAAATCAACCACGTATCCATTTCCTACTGGAAAAACCTGTTGTAGTCATGACATCAAAGTCATATATAGTGCATGCTGAAATCAGTGCATTAAAATAATATAAATTGACTCTTACTTAACTCATGAGTCTACATAATAAATGTTACTCAGGTGCAAAAAAAAATCACATACTTTACTGAATTAAATGGCTTTTAAAAATACTGACGTAGACAGAAGAACAAATTGACGCTTTATTAATAACTCTAAATTATTGCACTCTTTGTACCAAGAAGTGTTGACAATATCTATTTCAAGGTGACTGTCAACTTGGTAAGTCATTACCAAATAAAAAATGGCTTAACTTAAGCATATTCAGCAAGGAGCTGCATTATTTTAAGTGAACATTGTAATATGACTCCAAGAAGAATTACTAATTGCCACTCAATGAAATGGATGATGAGGTGCTTTTCATCTTTTTTTCCTCTAACTCTTCACTATTAAATATGGAAATAAATGCAGGAAAAAAAATTCAAAGTATTTTAATTTAGGCATTAATTTAGGCATTAATTGACAGCTTAAAAGTATGGCCGCAGACAGGTAGTTCACAGCTTGTTTCTAGTAGTTAATAGGCAAGCAGCATTCAAACACTTCATTCTAGGTAGATTACTTTGTTTTGAAGAACACCCTCATTTAACACAGCAGTTCCAAAAGCACTTGTGGAACCCAGAAGACTTTCCCACCACTAACCAGTTCTGTACAATGTACAATGCTCTCTACTCCTGCATATTTTCACCAGTCACTTGCTCTCCATTCAAGGCCTCTCATTTAAGTAAATGCCCCAATCAAGCCAGGTTAGATCGGGATCTACCAATAGACCATTAGCTGGTGAGTAGATCTCAAGACACTGTAAACAAATAGCTTAACTAAATTACCCTTCTTTCATTCTTTGATTTAGATATTTATTATTTTAAGGTTACATAAGAAATAGTTATTTCTTTAATATAGCAATATAACTGCTCCTATAAATCAGTATAATATTTAAGTAATATTTTCCATGGAACAGAATGCTTACAATGCTATTATGGATGTAGATCATAATGGGACAACATCACTAAAAGTAGAGCCCACATAAGTAAAATATGGGCTCTCCTGTTTTATGGTCTCAGTACACAATTGTGAATCATATCTGTGCCTACGAGTACCAAAATGGTTAAAAATGATGGAAACCACTGTGTAGGCAGTACCGAATTTGAAAAAAACTTCAACATTTACATTTTACTAAATCTGCCTCCAAATGTGTATCAGCCATGCCCTGGATTGTTTTGTTGCTGTTATCCCATGTTTAAGAAAGTGATACATAAATTGCATACCAGTGCTAACCTGGCGTTATAATGAAGTCTCAAATTTTGTGCCCATTGTCATCTTCTAAAGGCTTTTATTGTAAAGAGACATTGCATATTAGCTTGCCAGTAAGAACATGTTCTTCAGAGTCTTTTGAATTTCAGAATTTTGTTTAATTTTTTTCTCACAAAGCAAATGTGGAATCAGTTTTGGAAAAAGTGCTCAACCTAGGTATAATTGTTGGCATTTTTGAGAACCACTGCACTAATCCCACATATAAAGGGCCATTTAGTGCAGGTGTGGTCATGCTTAAATACAAATATTGCAAGTAAGTAATTAAATACACCCCTTGCAATTTCATATAGTTTCACTGAGTGCAACTGTCTGATGAAGAATTACGTTATTGACATTTTAATGCAGTGTCCCCCCTGTGAAAACTGTAGTCACAACTTGCAGCAAATTGCTAAAACATGCTCATGCAATTGTGTTGTGCACATTGTGCATAACTTCCTGCACAGCCACAATTATGATGGAAATCTGCAAAAAATATTGCATTATGGGGGAAAAAACATAGCAATTTGCATATGGATATTGCACTATGGAATGCCCTTATTATTGTTAAGATTTTCCACTGTGGCCATTCCCCAACATATGTCGCTCTTGCTTTTATTAACTTTTTTTAGTGTAAGCACAATTTTCTCCTCACACCTGCAGTTGTGTGATCTATATTCCTTTTCTCAGTCTCAACTAAATATTTTGGCATATTAGAAATACTTAAAAAGCTACGCATCCTTTCCAGGGACCACATAGCCAAAGTCTGAATTGTGATTTTTAACCTACATTTTAACAACATATGGTAATGACTACTCTGTACTTTTTTCCGTTTCTTTAATAAAAAACAGTGACCCTAATTATCTGAGAGAGAGAGCATGACTCTCAGCTATCAACTACAATGAAAGCTCAATTTTACATACGCTGATTTTATGTTATCCCTAATTTTAAACTGTTTTGAAGGTCCAACCAATATATAATGCATATTTAAGTTTTCCTGGAATTTACGCTTTTTTATGGCCAGTGAAAAACGTAAAATCGGGATCCTACTGTGTGAGATTTTTATTATTATAGAACACCAACATATTCAACAGCATTGTAAAATAAATGGGTGTTTATATTTAACATACATATTACAAATAAAAAACAATGCACTAACTGGTAACATATACAAGAAGTTATCAATATAAATATAACTCATACAAGGGGGCCCTGTGCCCTAAAGAGCTTTACATTATGTTGAGGGCAGAAAATTGCATTGATAAAAAGGCTGGCAGGTGATGCTGGCACCTGCGCTTCAGCAACAGCTTCAAAACCACGCATTATGACTCCCTGATGAAAGCAAATGGACTATTCCAAGCTCAGTTAACACTCATATTATATTGCATTTACCATTTCATTTTTAATTCAACAATGCTAAACATCACTAATGCCCAAACAGACCAGAGTTTCAAAGCTGTTGGATCTAAAAAGATAAAAACATGTCTTCTGAAAAAAATCTAAAGTAAATAAAATAGAACATCTAGCCAGTTTGATAAAGATACAGGTTATTATCAAACCTCAAACTGACCAGAACACACAGTTTATATTCATATCCATCCTGGTGGCAGAAGAATCCTGAGATTAGTATTAATATATGTTAAACGATAGTACTGCAATTTATCTTCCAGTGCATTATCAGTTCACCTCTGTAAAATATGCAGAGCTTCATTGTTCTCATGGCAGGCTTTTTGCTGGTCAATAAAAAGCCAACTTCTAGACTAAACCTTGAGTGAAGGCTCTATAGGTCAGTTGAAGGAGACAAGCAAAGCAATTACCAATCAATAACTAGACCATTATTTTCATCACCTGTTGGTCCACATTGCCAGTGTAAAGTATTAAAGCACTATAAAATGCATAATGCAAGATTTTATAGAGTCACTTAAAAGAAAGATGGTCCACTCTATATATTTCTCTTAAAATGACTTTTAATATATTCAAACCATTTCCAAACACAGGATACTCAATAAAACCATAAATGTAGAGTATATTCCATTTTTCAAATTATACATAAAGGAGACTTGGTTGTATATTTAGCCTGAAAAAAAAACAGTTTGAAATTTTGTTATGTGACTTGCAATTGCGTGTAATTATGCAGGCACAAGAAAGAATGTGCAGGCACAATGCATAAATATAATCTTGTACTCTAGACATGGTCAGTTTGCAAAGTATAGGGTTTGAATGGGGTTTCCTTGTGCACTAAAGAACCGCATACTGTACATTGTCAAAAGTGATAAAACTGTTCTTAATCCCACAAATAGTAAATGTATTATCCGAAGGCTTCAGTTACACCCCAATAACGTTATTTATTAATACCATTAGCTACAAACTGCAATACAGGGCACACTAGACTACAATTTCCATAAGCAACGATTTCTAGAAATCTGTCACACATTATTTCATCCTGATAAGAGTGTAAATGCATCCAGGAAAACAGATTTGATTGATATCCATATTGAGTTAATACTGATTAAAACCTCTAGAAAAATGTCCAATTGCCCATGGCCTATTACGGAACTGAATTCTTCAGAACAGCTATTCTTGATAGTTTGACGTATCAAATCCCAGAACACTTACAGAATGTTAAATATCAGATTTGATCAAATCTATCAAATTTGTTAAACTGATTGAATGGCTAGCAGATTTCACATTCACTCACTAATAAATCTTTCCCCAATAATTTCATCCCTTTTCATGTTAGACTGTAAGATTTCTAGTTGGTTTGCATTCCCTACTTTGTACAGTGGAACAAGAAACTTTGCTTCGCCGTGGCACCATATAGTGACAAATCTGCTCTTATGAAATGGGTGAATTATTCGTTTTTCTGTGAGGGGGGCATTGTTTAAACATGATAGAATCATAGAATTGTCTAATCTAGAGGTTAGATCAGTGAGTTTCCCTGCCAATGCAATAATCAGAATCTACTTTTAGCTTTCCTCAAATAATGACTTTTCCAGGGGTTAAACATAAAAAGATGTCTGACATTTAAGAAATTAGATTGATCCACATACCTGTGTATATCATTAAATGGAAACTATACCCCTGAACATTGTAGGTCTCTAAAAACCTATATAACATAAAACAGCGCATATGTGAAACTCTGTTTCATCTAAATAGAAAAACTGCCATTTTGAGTATAAAAGGATACCGCCTGGCTCATAGGATTTACTGTGCTAACACACAAACCAAGGGCATACATACATGCTTGGTTACATTAACCAATGAAGAGACACAGTTCTGTCTTTAACTCACACTTCTTTCTGTTACAGTTAGAGCTACTTTATTTCCTGTCAGGTGATCTCTGAAAACACACACAGACCATCACAAAACAGTAGTTCAAGGTAAAAGATGTGAAAGGGCAATATCTACTATATTATTGTTATTATTATTGCTATTATTATTATTATTATTATTATTATTATTATTAATAATCAATAATATTATATAATACACAAAAGCCATGAATATCTTGTACATGGTATCCTTATAAACGGTGAGTTCTGATGTCATCAGTTATAAACGGTGAGTAGTGATGTCATTTCTGTCACATGACTCACTGAAACTTGTGTATTATAATAAATAAAGTACCCCCAGTTGCAAAATATGAGGATATTAGAAGTTACCTCGGAGTTCCATGACCTGTATAAAAACACTCGGCATATGGTCATGAAACTCCTCGGTAACTTATAATATCCTTATATTTTACAAGAGGGGTACTTTATTCACTATATAATTACTGTTATCAACTTTGGTAAGTTTCATTAAAGGAAAACTATACCCCTAAAATTAATACTTGAGCAACAGATAGTTTATATCATATTAAGTAGCATATTTAAGAATCTTATCAAACTGGTCTATATATTTAAGTAAATCTTGCCCTTTTACATCTCTTGCCTTGAACCACCATTTTGTGATGGTCTGTGTGCTGCCTCAGAGATCACCTGACCAGAAATACTGCAGCTCTAACTGTAACATGAAGAAGAGTGGAAGCAAAAGACACAACTCTGTCTGGCTCATGTGACCTAAGAAGTATAGTTTGTTTGATTTGTTTGTATGCACAGTAAATCTTACAATCCCAGGGGTGGCCCTTATTTTTTAAACTGGCAATTTTCTATTTAGGATTACCTAATGGCAAATACTACTATAAAAATATATTATTATGAAAATGGTTTATTTACATGAAGCAGAGTTTTACAGATGAGCTGTTTTATGCAATATCTTTTTATAGAGACCTACATTGTTTGGGGGTATAGTTTTCCTTTAAGGTATAGTTAACAGTTTTAAGGCATTAACATGGAACATTTATATAGTATTGGTTACTGTGTATTGTTAAGGAAACTACAACTTTTAAAATAATCCCTGTAAAATGTCTGATTTACTGAACAATCCAGGACTGTCATTTCTCTATATGCGTAACGGATATAAGCAGCAACAACTAAAGCAAAAAAACACATGAAATGCTGATAATGTATATTTTCGATGAGCATTTGTTTTTGCAGTTCGGTGAAGTAAAAGAGATGTCACTGTTGTTTCCCAGACACTGCCAACTTCATCGCAAGTGGTCTTCATCAATCAGCAAGAAAAGTCTATACTGAATTTTCACAACCTTTAACTTCACTGAATCTAAATATTAAAATGCACCACTTTATTTTTTCTTTTCACCTGCGTCTGCAGTCCGGGCCCTGGCAGTTGCACTGGACCCCCCCACGACCATGGAGTCTGCTGTATAAATAGTTATGCCACTGGGGTCAGTCCACTGTTCAGCTATTCTACCCATATTTTCCATAAAACTGGATTCCAGTAAAGATATGTATATCCTATTTAATTGACAGCTTTAAAAAAAAAAGATTTTCTCATTTTTTCATTAATAACAAATTGACATTTATTTCTGCATCAGAATACATAGTATATATGCAATTTGGCAACTGTAACACTCCAGAATTTTAAAAGTATGCATTTTCTTATGAAGCTAGACAGCTTTATCACAATCCTGAAAATCACAAATGCACTAACTAAAATAAATTGCTTTAAACTCAGAAGCTCAAATAAATGGCAAATAGACATATTTCTTGGTATACTCAGCAAACGCATGAAGATTTTGTATGAGAGAGTGGAAATAAGTTGACGGCTAAAGTCTGACACAGCTTTTTCTCCATGTTCCAAGTCACTGAACTGAGAGTTTATTTTAAGCAGCAGCAATTCGGGAAATAATTAGGTACGTTTCGGTCTGTCATGCATGCAAAGTACTATATTTAAATCTCATAATTCATATTATGTTTTTTTTATTTACTGTCCACCAAGGGTATATTATCAAGTCTTAAAAAAAGCAAATAAGTAGCATTGACTAACCTGGATAATATGTCTTCTACAATATTAAAAAATAAACTCTGACCCTGCTTTATTTCCACATTTGTTTAGAATTTAATAACATCTGAGGTTTATTCGGGATTTATTTCCCTTTAATATATTGTAAGGTATAAGGACTTAGGTTACTGGGTGCAAAGTAATTTACATGAATAGTGCACATATGAGCCTGCCAGTGTCTTCCAAAAGATGCACAGACCTGAAAGGTACAGGGCCATTTATTCTAACTACTATAGAATATATGTTTTAAAATACACACCAGCCTCCAGTCTACTTGCATGCAAAATGTACAGTACATGACATGAAAAGGGCTTGACCTATATATATTGGGAGATTTATTAAGGTTCGACTGGTAAATTCTAATTTTCAAAAAAAAAGTTTGATCAAAACTCACAAATTCAAATTATAAACCACCGACTCGAATTTCAACTAGAATGTGAGTGTCAAGCCGGATTCAGTCAAAACCCACAAGCACCTCACACTGGCTGGAGGCCCGGAGTTGGGACAGGAAGCACAGCAGTGGAGAGAGGCCAGAGAGCCGAATATCACAGTATAAAGGGTTATGCAGAAGAGTAGTCAAAAAACGGATCCGAAGTCAGGTCAGGCAGCGTAGATTCAGAAACAGGGATCAAGGCACTGGTCAGGCAACAGGCAGATAGAAGGTAACAACAACGCCAGGGTGCAAGTGAACTTGATAACCAAGCGTTTGGGAATTAATGCTCTGTTCCTTCAAGACGCTGGATGAAGGCATCATAGCGTCATGTGACAAGATACCTGTGTGCATGGCTTTACAGTGAGTTTTATCACACCTCAACCCTGGAAACTGTTCTAATTTGAATATTCGCAACCTTAAACCTGCCAAGTTTATTTACAAGTCCATGGCACATGTGAGTTGAACCATTTGAAGATGTTAATAGCCTTCCTGGCATTCTTTTTTCAGAGGAAATCTTGATTCAAATTCAATTATAATTTTTGGGTCATTCGTATTCGATCAAATATTAGATGTTTGAGTCTTTTCATAAATAATCTCCCATTCGAGTTGTGAGTAAATTTTAATTTATTCAATAATCGAGTTATAAAAAATTCACGTTCTCCAGCTCGGGAAGAGGTCTGAAATCTATATACAGACTTTGAGGAAGGGAATTTTATGCACAAAACCATCAATAGAGCCATCTTCACCTTAAATACTCAACAGAACAGGTTATATGAAAATTATTGAAAAGAGAGAGAGTTGACCTGCCACTCCATTTGAAGCAGGATAGAGACGACTGAGACACAAGTTGTCTGTAAGGACTCACCCTGGTGGTCTAGTGGGCAGCGGGGTCCCCCGCCACGTGCATCCTTTCTCCCCAGTGTCCGGTTCCCCTTTGGCACGCGCCGGCGCACTTCCTGGTTCATGAGCCAGCGTGATATTGTCACGTGCAATGACACAAAAATCAAATAAAATAAAAGGGGGATTCAGTGTGTAGCAAGTTGCCCGTTGTTAGGTTCAATTTGTAAAGCTCCTAGGTGCCTTGCCTTAGTGGTTTCTAGCTGATATTACTGGTTTGACCCTTGCTTTGCATGTGACTATTCTGATCTCTCCAATCCTGATCCTGCCTGCTTGTGACTACTCTAACCTCTCCAATCTGACCTTCTACGCTCTCCAATTCCGATTCTGGCCTGTCTGACGATTCTCTGCTTGTGCTGGCCCGGCCTGCCTGTTCCTGGTGGTGTTATTCCTTCCAGTATCCTGGTGAGACGATCATGCCCCTTTGCTCGTCCAGAACCGTTAGCTTAGCTCCTCTCTCAAATAAGACCTGGCGGCGTCTGATTAGCCGAGGGCTCCTCCCGAGGTGAAAGGCGGAGGTTAGAGACAGAAGTGAGAGCCGAGACCAGGGAGCTTAGCTTGGGTTCTGGATATAGGGTGCCGAACGTGACATTGTCTTAATGCAACTAATGAAGTTATAAAATTGTCTGTTTACAGTTATTATTGAAATGTTTGTTTTTCTTGATTTGAGTTTACTCCGACTGCAACAAAGTAATTCTCCTAATCAGATAAATAACAAAAGTTTGGGTTCCGTTAATCTAACATACTATTCAAATCTGTTACAAAATAGCCAGATAGCAAAGTATAAATATGTGATATTATGGCTAACCTAAAAATTATTTCTCCTAACCTACAGGGTTCCAATTCTCCCCATAAACTCTCTAAAACATTTCGATATTATCATTCCAATCAAATAAATATCTTGTTTTTACAAGAAACTCATTTTTCAATAGATTCTACCCCCGCTTATTTGTCGTCTTATTTTCCATTATACTATATGGCATCTGACCCTAGTAAAAAGAATGGAGTGGTGATTTGTTTTCGCAAGGGTTTACAATTTAAACTCCAAACTTAAAAAAAAAAAAGACCCAAATGGTAGATATATTTTCATAAATGGTGAAATTCAGGTTACAATAATAACTTTGCTTAACTATTATGCACCAAATACAGGTCAAGAATGTTTTTTTGAAAAGTTATTATAAATCATACAGATCAATCAGGATGGCCCATTGATAATGGTGGGTGACTCCAATATTTGTTTGAATGCTAACCTTGATAAATCTTATTAAGATATCTATTCGCCACCTGTTGAAATTGCAAAATCTAGACGTATATTGAATATATTACAATCACTATTAGTAATAGATGCTTGGAGATAAAAATGGCCTACTACCAAAGATACAATTTATCTTTTTAGCAGCAAAACAAACTATAGCTGCTTCCTGGAAGAAACGTGCAATTCCTATTATTATGTTCCGTCTTAAAATGAACTGGATAATGGTCAATGAGAGATTATTGAGTGTATCTACAGATAAATATAACACTTACACCAAGGTCTGGGCACCTTGGATTGCATATACCAGTATGTAACATTGATAAGTTTTAAGAATAATTTACCATCTCTATATATAAAAGGATATATAGGATAAAAAAAGGCATTTTTCCAGAAAAGATATGGAGATTTGAGACCTTGAAATTACACATTTTAAGAAAACCCTAGGCAAAACTAAACTGTTACCCAAGGAGAAAGCAATGAATAAGGACAAAGGAAAATAAAGAGATAGACTATACCGTTTAATTGTCAAATTTTATTGAAATATAAATATCATTCTTGTACTTTTTGGCATATACGGTGTACTTGTATGCATTGAAGGCGTAGGTGAGCATCTATCTGAAAGAAAAAGATAAAGATTTGTTGAATACAAATACTGTATGTATATTCAATAAAAAAAAGTTTTGAAAAGAATTATAGTGGTTCAGAGAAGCACTGCTCTTATATAACCCTACAGTACAAAAAAAGCATATTTAGAATTTTTTTAGCAGACATGTCTCAGTTCTATTCTGGAAAACATCAAGTTCACACAGTAAAAAGAGAAAATGTACTTAGTTTTGAAGACAAACATCTGCACATTTTGCTGAATGCTCTCCTAAATATAAGTTTTAGTGATTGGGTAATTGCAGGAATGTGATGTTAGAAACTTTGCCTTGTCTTTTATTATTAACAGAGCTAAGCCACTGAGAAAACAGTTAAAGCAGGGAAAATAAGTATTGAACACATCAACGTTTCTATTAACATGAAATTTACACCAGGGGACAGATTTATCAAGGGTCGAAGTGAATTTGAGTGAATTTTCGAAGTAAAAAAATTTGAAATTCAAAGTAATTTTTTGGATACTTCAACCATCGAATAGGATACAACGACTTCGACTTCGATACGAAGTTCGAATATTTGACCATTCAATAATTGAAGTACTGTCTCTTTAAAAAAACTTCGATTTCAATACTTAATTAAATAATTAAACCTGCCGAAGTGCTATGTTAGCCTATGGGGGCCTTATAAGAAAAATCGTTCGCTCGATGGATGAAATCCTTCGAATCGCTAGATTCAAAGTATTTTATTGTTTGATCAAACGATTTCACTTCGACCGCAAATGGACAAATTTGATGTAAAAAAACTTCGACTTCGATATTCGAAGTCGAAGTATTCCAATTCGATGGTCGAATTTCTAAGCTTTTTCTACTTCGAAATTTGACCCTTGATAAATCTGCCCCCAGATGTCGGTAACAACCCAAAAATCCACACATACAAGAACTCTAGAAGTCCATACATGTGTAATAAAGTGGATATGAAGAAAAGGAGGTTAAAAATGCATGAAAAGTCAAGAAACCTGCTGAAATCTGTCTGAAAGCAATCATGTGCAAATTAATATCAGCTGGTTTAGTCCTGATTGATGGTCCATAAAAACATTTCTCTTTACCAAGTTATCACATAAGAAGCATCTGAAGATGGGTAAATACAAAGAGCTCTCACAAGACCTCCTCAACCTCATTTTTGCAGAAATATATTTTCTGAGGAAAAGGCTGACATATTTAATACTTATTTTCCCCACTGTATATGAAATAGTCTTTAGAGTTTGTCTCTAATATGTAAGAAGAAGCTGTTAAAGGGAAAATTAATTAATCAGAAATACATTTCTACCAAAATGAATAACTAAAACATTAACTTTCTAAGCATATAAACTTTCTTAGGATAAATCAGATTTTTTCTAAAATCCACGATGTGACCTTATTATTATTTAAAAAAAAAGCACAATTTAATCGGATCGTGCAAAAATACAAATTGTATGTTTTTTTCAGAGTTTTTCCCCAGAAACGTACAATATTTGTGGGCTTTTTGCCAAAAAAACAGAGTTTTTTGTAATCTTTACCCAAAAAGTCAGAAATAGTCAGATTTTTGGGCTAATTCAATTGCAGACCACAGAAACTTCCAAATTAGATAGGGACTTCTCCCATTTATATACAACCTTGGCAGGTCTGAGATGCCAGGTTTTCTAAACCAGACTTTTTCCATCCACGAGGTATAATAAATCTTTTAAATTTTGTTTTTTTCCGCAAAAAAAATTCAGATTTTATAATAAAAAAACTAAAATTTTCAATTTTTTTTTTTACGTACATTGTTAAAAATTTGTTTCTGGTACACACTGACAAAAGGCCACAGGGTTAGTAAGTGAGAGTAAAAACTTGGCCTGTAGTTGCAAAATGTCCTGTTGTATGCCTATTATTTAATGAGCTTCTCTGAGTTTATGAGTGTATCATTTAAATTTTTTTCATGCTATAGCACCGCATACATTTTCTTTTTTTAAATTCATTACCAAAAATGAAATATGACTACAAACTCTTAAATAAATAAATTAATTGGGTGAAAATGAGGCAGAACACACAGGTCTGTGATGAATGTTTCAAACCAAAACTCATATATCAAATAGAAACCAGCATCATACAGAGATATGGTAAAAAGACATTACCTAGTGTTACTTCAAAGGCACATGCAATTAATATTATCCAAGAAGAATACAGTACAATAAAGGAAAATAATTAATACATGTTTATTAAACATCCACAACAGTTTAATGTAGTTTTACAATTCCAACATTCCAACAGTTCCCCTTTAAAGGAGAAGGAAAGTCGTCTTGCACTTGGGGATGACAAATGTTAGGCATCCCCCAATGTTAGACAACCCCCAATGTTAGACAACCAATGATTGTATTTACTTACCCTATAACCCCGGGCCGGTGCAGTTTTCTGCTAATAGGAGCAACGGCCCAGGGTTTCAGATAAGTAAATACAATCACTTGGGGGTGCCTAACATTTGGCAACCCTAAGTGCAAGAAGGCTTTCCTTCTCCTTTAAAGGGCACCAATCATGACCAAAATCATTTACTAAGTAAATACACTATGGGGCCGATTCACCAATGGTCGAATATCGAGGGTTAATTAACCCTCGATATTCGACTGTGAATTAAAATCCTTCGAATTCGAATATCGAATTCGAAGGATTTTGCGCTAATCCTGCGATCGACCGATCGAAGGATTTTTCGTTCGATCGAACGATTAAATCCTTCGAATCGAACGATTCTAAGGATTTTAATCAAACGATCGAAGGAAAATCCTTCGATCAAAAAATCACAGGCAAGCCTATGGGGACCTTCCCCATAGGCTAACATTGACTTCGGTAGCTTTTAGCTGCCGAAGTAGGGGGTCGAAGTTTTTCTTAAAGGGACAGTACTTCGACTATCGAATGGTCGAATAGTCGAACAATTTTTAGTTCGAATCGTTCGAATTCGATCGAATTTAACCAATTCGATGGTCGAAGTACCCAAAAAATACTTCGAAATTCGAATTTTTTTTTATTCTAACCCTTCACCAGAATTTCGTGAATCGGCCCCTATGTGAAAGTTCAAGAAATCCGATTTTTAAAACAGTTAGAATTGTATGTATAATGTAAATGATCAGCTCACTATTCCTTCTGCAAGATCTCCCCTATCTCCACTGCAGTTCTAGCTGAGGCAGGCATCTTGGATTTCACTGGCTCCTCCTACCTATATCTTCCCAGCCAACTGTAGCTCTGAAATCTCGCACATGCTCAGTTCAAATTCCTTGTTTGCTTATCAACCCTTCTAAGCTATTTTCAAATCAGCCAAACCTGTGTGTTAGCTGCTGTACAGTAGTGCTGCCACCTGCTGGAAGTTAGCAGGTGGCAGCACTTCTAGTGGATACTTCTAGTGGAGGAGTTTACTAAAACAAGGCATTCTGGGTAGAATACTCAAAGCAGTGTTACAATCTGAGCATGCTCCTGAAATTTGCATATTAGAGTCTCTGTTAGAGTCTCAATATGGCTTCCATCAGTGAAAGAACCCATTTGGCAAAGTAAGGGATTTTTTTTAAAACCTGCTGCAGTTTTTTCAAAAAAATATATATGTAGTTTGATTAAACGTGTTTAGCTTGTACTGGTCAGATTGTTAATATGTGTTTGATTTTGGCTGTGATAGGTGCCCTTTAAGGTTTGAGATATAGAAGCAAAAAACATTCACTAGTGATCTGCGAAAATTCACAAAACACATTGAACAAGGGGCATTAAAATAATTTTGATGCGCAGCAATTTTTGATGTGTGTCAATTTTGAAGCGTGCCAATTGTGATTCGCGTCATTTTTTTTTTGACGCGGTGGGGTTTTTTTTGCGAGAAAAAAACATTCACGGGCGTCGAAACACGGAAATTCGCCACAAATCCATGCCTGCCGAACTTATTCGCCCATCACTAACATTCACAAATCACAGTCATTCACATATCTAATGATTTCTTTGTAAGAAGGTCAACCTATGTTTTTTTTTTTTGGCTGCACCCCCACACTCATGCTGTTATTTACTGACAACTTTTACCTACTCTGACTGGCTGACTAACAAATAGAATGGTTTCAATTGTTAACATGTTAAATTGAGAAAGCACACTAATAAAATCGTTTATAGCTACAAAAATATACAAAAAAGGATTATTAGCCAAACACTAAAGTTCGGATTTTGTATAACAGTGTAATGTCTCCTTTAATATAATATTTGCTGCTTGCTGAGAGTTACACTATGAATTGCTGATGCAAATGGGCTCTATTATATTCCCTACTGCAGTATATATAGCTATTGATTCTATACATTTGTGATTATAATGTGTTACGATTAAGTTCATGCATTACAAATGCAGCAAGCCTGCCCTGAAACATCTTGAAATAATTTGTCAGATGAGAAAATGTGGTTTTGTACATAACTGTATATTAGTACAGGGAGACCCATCTGGCGAAGGAAGTCGAAGTGCCCCATAAGTGTTATTTTGGAGCTGATCACATTGGTGATTGGTTCCCAACCCGGTAATTGCAGATTCTAGAGATTTCTCCTTTTGACAACAGTGCACATGCCACTGAGACCATGAGGAATATGAAAACGTTAATAGCTAATTTGTTTTTTTTTTGCAGTTTAATGTATTCATTTATAGGCATGATATGAAGTTGAAGGTTTTAATGTATTCTTAAATTATTACGAAATTAAAAATAATTAGATGTGCTTCATCATGTCATTGTATGTGCTTCCCATTAGAGATGTCGCGAACTGTTCGCCGGCGAACTTGTTCGCGCGAACATCGGGTGTTCGCGCTCGCCGGAAGTTCGCGAACGTCGCGCGACGTTCGCCATTTTGGGTTCGCCATTGTTGGCGCTTTTTTTTGCCCTCTCACCCCAGACCAGCAGGTACATGGCAGCCAATCAGGAAGCTCTCCCTTGGACCACTCCCCTTCCCTATAAAAACCGAAGCCCTGCAGCTTTTTTTCACTCTGCCTGTGTGTGCTGAAGAGATAGTGTAGGGAGAGAGCTGCTGCCTGTTAGTGATTTCAGGGACAGTTGAAAGTTTGCTGGCTAGTAATCGTTTTGATACTGCTCTGTTATTGGAGGGACAGAAGTCTGCAGGGGTTTGAGGGACATTTAAGCTTAGGTAGCTTTGCTGGCTAGTAATCTACCTTCTACTGCAGTGCTCTGTATGTAGCTGCAGTGGGCAGCTGTCCTGCTTCTGATCTCATCTGCTGACTGCTGCAATAGCAATAGTCCTTGTAAGGACTGCTTTTATTTATTTTTTTGTTGTTTTACTACTACTACTACTACTACTACTACTACTACTACTACTACTACTATAAGAGCCCAGTGCTATTAGTCTAGCAGTGTTGGGGAGTGGGACTGGTGTGCTAATCTGCTGCTCCTAGTAGTTCAGCAGCACCAACTTTAATTTTTTTTTTTTAATATTCATTCTTTTTTTATTTAACTTTTTTTTTATTTTACTACCGCTGTAGTAGTGTATAAGTTGACCTTTTAGGCATTATTTGCCCTGTAGGCATTTTTTGCCCAGTGTGTTATTCAACCAACTGCTATCTAGCTGTGTGCCCGTGTTCACATTCTGTCTAAATATCCATAATATTACCGTCTCCAGAAAAAACACCGGAGTGACTTTTTTCAAGCAGCCATAATAAATTTTACGTAATCCGTATCCATCGCTGTAGTAGTGTATAAGTTGACCTTTTAGGCATTATTTGCCCTGTAGGCATTTTTTGCCCAGTGTGTTATTCAACCAACTGCTATCTAGCTGTGTGCCCGTGTTCACATTCTGTCTAAATATCCATAATATTACCGTCTCCAGAAAAAACACCGGAGTGACTTTTTTCAAGCAGCCATAATAAATTTTACGTAATCCGTATCCCTCGCTGTAGTAGTGTATAAGTTGACCTTGTAGGCATTATTTGCCCTGTAGGCATTTTTTGCCCAGTGTGTTATTCAACCAACTGCTATCTAGCTGTGTGCCCGTGTTCACATTCTGTCTAAATATCCATAATATTACCGTCTCCAGAAAAAACACCGGAGTGACTTTTTTCAAGCAGCCATAATAAATTTTACGTAATCCGTATCCATCGCTGTAGTAGTGTATAAGTTGACCTTTTAGGCATTATTTGCCCTGTAGGCATTTTTTGCCCAGTGTGTTGACCTTGTAGACATTGTTTGCCCAGTTTTTTTGGACGCAGCCACTGAAGCACAGTTGCCAGAAAAAATATGCCATATAAATGCTGAAAATATAAATTTTTTTGGTTGCAGCCACTGAAGCACAGAGGCCAGAAAAATTATGCCATATAAATGCTGAAAATAGTCATTTTTCGCCATACGTTGACCTTGTAGACATTGTTTGCCCAGTTTTTTTGGTTGCAGCCACTGAAGCACAGAGGCCAGAAAAAATTAAACCAGTAGGGTTTGCACCCTAGTTTGTAACGGTGGCGGAGGGAGGAGGACGCTAAAGGACAGCTGTGTGTGGAGTCATGAGGCTTGAAGAGAAGGACAGCTGCATAGAAGTCAGAACAAGTCTTCCGGCGTGCAGTAACCCTCCGAGATCCACCCCTCATTCATTTTAATAAAGGTCAGGTAATCGACACTTTTGTGACCTAGGCGAGTTCTCTTCTCAGTTACAATCCCTCCTGCTGCACTGAAGGTCCTTTCTGAGAGCACACTTGAGGCTGGGCAAGACAAGAGGTTCATGGCAAATTGTGACAGCTCTGGCCACAGATCAAGCCTGCGCACCCAGTAGTCCAGGGGTTCATCGCTCCTCAGAGTGTCGATATCTGCAGTTAATGCCAGGTAGTCCGCTACCTGCCGGTCGAGGCGTTCTTTGAGGGTGGATCCAGAAGGGTTGTGGCACTGCCTTGGACAGAAAAACATTTGCATGTCTGACGTTACAGACCGGCCAAAGGGCTTTGTCCTTGCAGGTGTGCTCGTGGCAGGATTACTGGCACCTCTGCCCCTGGAATGTTGATGAGTTCCTGAAGTGACATCACCCTTAAAAGCATTGTACAACATGTTTTGCAGGCTGGTTTGTAAATGCCGCATCTTTTCGGACTTGTGGTATGTTGGTAACATTTCTGACACTTTATGCTTGTACCGAGGGTCTAGTAGCGTTGCGACCCAGTACAGGTCCTTCTCCTTAAGCCTCTTGATACGGGGGTCCTTCAACAGGCATGCCAGCATGAAAGACCCCATTCTCACAAGGTTGGATGCAGAGCTATCCATCTCCGCTTCCTCATTATCAAGGACTGCATCATCCACGGTCTCCTCCCCCCAGCCACGTACAAGACCAGGGGTCCCCAAAAGGTCACCACTAGCCCCCTGGGAAGCCTGCTCCTGTTGGTCCTCCTCCTCCTCCTCCACAAAGCCACCTTCCTCCTCTGACTCCACTTCTGGCACCTCTCCCTGCGTTGCAGCAGGTGCCTGGGTTCGTTCTGGTGATTGCGACCATAAATCGTGCGCTTCCAGCTCCTCGTCACGCTGGTCTACAGCCTCATCTGTCACTCGTCGCACGGCACGCTCCAGGAAGAAAGCGAAGGGTATTAGGTCGCTGATGGTGCCTTCGGTGCGACTGACCATATTTGTCACCTCTTCAAAAGGTCGCATGAGCCTGCAGGCATCGCGCATAAGCACCCAGTAACGGGGGAAAAAAATCCCCAGCTCTGCAGATCCAGTCCTACCACCCAGTTCAAAAAGGTACTCGTTGACGGCCCTTTGTTGTTGCAGCAGACGTTCCAACATAAGGAGCGTTGAATTCCAGCGAGTCTGGCTGTCAGAAATCAAACGCCTGACTGGCATGTTGTAGCGCTGCTGAATGTCAGCAAGGCGTGCCATGGCTGTGTAGGAACGTCTGAAATGGGCCGACACCTTTCTGGACTGGGTGAGAACGTCCTGGAATCCTGGGTACTTGGAGACAAAACGTTGGACTATTAAATTTAACACATGTGCCATGCAGGGCACATGTGTTAAATTTCCCAGTCTCAACGCTGCCAACAGATTGCTTCCATTGTCACACACCACTTTTCCGATCTGCAGTTGGTGTGGGGTCAGCCACCGATCGGCCTGTGACTGCAGAGATGACAGGAGTACAGATCCGGTATGGTTTTTGCTTTCCAGGCACGTCATCCCCAAGACAGCGTGACAACGGCGTACCTGGCACGTCGAATAGCCTAGGGGGAGCTGGGGGTGCACAGGTGTGGAGGAGGAGAAGGAGGACCCAGCAGCAGAGTAAGAAGAAGAAGAGGAAGAAGACGAGGTAGAGAGCGATGGAGGAGTAGAGGTGGTGGCAGAACCGCGTGCAATCCGTGGCGGTGACACCAACTCCACTGTTGTTGTTGTTGTTGAGCTACCCATTCCCTGCTTCCCATTCCCAGCCATTACCAAGTTCACCCAGTGGGCAGTGTAGGTGACATACCTGCCCTGACCATGCTTGGAGGACCATGCGTCAGTAGTCATATGGACCTTTGGCCCAACACTAAGTGACAGAGATGCGGTAACTTGGCTCTGCACATGTTGGTACAGGTGTGGTATTCCCTTTTTAGAAAAAAAATTGCGGCTGGGTACCTTCCACTGCGGTGTCCCAATTGCTACAAATTTGCGGAAGGCCTCAGAGTCCACCAGCTGGTATGGTAAAAGCTGGCGGGCTAAGAGTGCAGACAAGCCAGCTGTCAGACGCCGGGCAAGGGGGTGACAGTCAGACATTGGCTTCTTACGCTCAAACATGGCCTTCACAGAAACTTGGCTGGTGGCAGATGACTGGGAATGGGAACAGGTGGTCAAGGTGGAAGGCGGAGTGGAGGGTGGTTCAGATGGGTCAAGGAGAGCAGAGGTAGAGCAGTAAGATGCTGGACCAGAAGGAGTGTGACTTTTAGTTTGCCTGTTGCCTTTGAGGTGTTGCTCCCAAAGTGCTTTGTGCTTGCCGCTCATGTGCCTTCGCATAGAAGTTGTACCTATGTGGCTGTTGGGCTTACCAAGGCTCAGTTTCTGACTGCACTCATTGCAAATTACAATGCTTTTGTCAGAGGCACACACATTAAAAAAATGCCACACTGCTGACTTTTTGGAAGTCTGCGATCTGGCGGTAACAGTAGAAGTTGGCGGCATTGGCGGCAATGGCGGGTGCGTTGGCCGGCTGAACACAGGTGCCGATACATGTTGTTGCCCTACTGATCCCTGCGGGCTGGCCTCCCTGCTTCTTCTAAGTCTTATTCTCCTACTGCCTCTCTGACTCTCCGTCTCTCCATCTGAACTACCCTCCTCTTGCTCTCTTCTACTAGGCACCCACAAAACATCAATCTCCTCATCATCATTCTCCTCAGATGCATCAATTTCTTCTGACACATCACAGAAGGAAGCAGCAGCGGGGACCTCCTCCTCCTCCTCATCACTCATCATTATGTCCATCTCTGTCGTGTTCTCTGCCAGAATTAAATCTGGTGTAACGTCCTCATCTCCTTCATCTTCTTCTGCCAATAATGGTTGCGCATTACTCAGTTCAAGAAACTCATGGGAAAATAACTCCTCTGACTCCAGTGAAGATGGGGCACCGGTGGTGGAGGAAGTGTTACGTGGGGTGGCCATAGCAGTGGAGGATGAGGAGGATGTTGTGGTAAAGTTAGAAACGGTAGAGGATGGGGTGTGCTGTGTAAGCCAGTCAACTACCTCTTCAGCATTTTGGGAGTTCAGGGTCATTGGCTTTTTAAAACTGGGCAATTTGCTAGGGCCACAGGATTGCATAGCAGCACGGCCCCTAGCACGGCCTCTGCGTGGCGGCCTGCCTTTGCCTGGCATTATTTTTAAAAAAACAACAACAACAAAAACTCAGTTGGTTTTTCTGGAAACGATAATACACACAGCTAGATGGCAGTTTGAAGAAAACAGTGTGCAAATAATGCCTACAAGATCAACGTATACACTACTACAGCGGTGGATACGGATTACGTAAAATATATGAATGCTGCTTGAAAAAAAGTAACTCAAGTGGTTTTTCTAGAGACGATAATATTATCAATATTTAGACAAAATGTGAACAAGCTCACACAGCTAGATGGCGGTTTGAAGAAAACACTGTGCAAATAATGCCTACAAGGTCAACGTATACACAGCGGTGGATACGGATTACGTAAAATATAAGAATGCTGCTTGAAAAAAAGTCACTCCGGTGTTTTTTCTGGAGACGGTAATATTATGGATATTTAGACAGAATGTGAACACGGTCACACAGCTAGATAGCAGTTGGTTGAATAACACACTGGGCAAAAAATGCCTACAGGGCAAATAATGCCTACAAGGTCAACGTATACACAGCGGTGGATACGGATTACGTAAAATATAAGAATGCTGCTTGAAAAAAAGTCACTCCGGTGTTTTTTCTGGAGACGGTAATATTATGGATATTTAGACAGAATGTGAACACGGGCACACAGCTAGATAGCAGTTGGTTGAATAACGTATGGCGAAAAATGACTATTTTCAGCATTTATATGGCATATTTTTTCTGGCAACTGTGCTTCAGTGGCTGCGTCCAAAAAAACTGGGCAAACAATGCCTACAAGGTCAACGTATGGCAGTTGTTTAAAGAGAACAGTAGATTACTAGCCAGCAAAGCTACCTAAGCTAAAATGTCCCTCAAATCCCTGCAGACTTCTGTCCCTCCAATACAGAGCAGTATCACGCAGATTACTAGCCAGCAAACTTACTATCATCTGTCCCTGAAATCACTAACAGCTCTCCCCCTACACTATCTCTTCCAAGCACACACAGGCAGATTTTTCAGATACATTTTTGCCCTTGATCCCCCTCTGGCATGCCACTGTCCAGGTCGTTGCACCCTTTAAACAACTTTAAAATCATTTTTCTGGCCAGAAATGTCTTTTGTAGATGTTAAAGTTCGCCTTCCCATTGAAGTCTATGGGGTTCGCGAACCGTTCGCGAACCGCTCGCAATTTTGCGCAAGTTCGCGAATATGTTCGCGAACTTTTTTTCCGACGTTCGCTACATCCCTACTTCCCATATCACCCCCACTGGGGTAGGGAGCAGGGCCAGAACTAGGGGTAGGCAGAAGAGGCACTTGCCTAGTGTGCAAAGGTAGAGGAGTGCCAGGCACATACCTCTTCTGACGACTTCCCCTAGTTCAGACCAAGGTGCATCCAGAAGCTGCGGCAGCTGTAATCGATTGTGTGCATTGCACTAGCGCTTCCTCTGCGCAGTAACACTTCCTCGCCACTTGCACATTTAGCGCTTCCTCTGCGCTTGTGCTCTTACGCAAATGTGCACCCGTGCTGCCTCAGCATTTGCACTCTTCTGTGCATGTGCGAGCAATGGGGGGGGCAAATTGTCATCCGGGTTGCCTAGGGCGCCCTGCCGACTTGGCCCGGCACTGGTAGGGACTGATGTGAATGATATGTAATATCTGTAAAGCACTGTGAATATGTGGACGCTACATCAATAATAGTAATTGCCTTTTATTTTACAGAACTTTCTGTGGTGTTAAATTGTTTTTTCAAAGTTGTTTTTGACATTTGTTTATAAAAATGCTTTATATTGCAAAAGATAAAACTGTTAAAAGAAATAAAAGTCAAAGCAAACTGGTGTATTTATTTATTTCATAGCCAATATCTTGTTTACACAGCCCGACAAATGACCAATGCAATAGTTTATTCTAGGGACTTTGCTGCCTCCCACAGGCATATACTTTGTTAGCAGCGTCTAGATGGAAATAACAATAGGTGCATGTCTAAATTTAAAGAAGTAGATTGTGCAACACTGTTATCAACCAGAATTCTGTGAAAAGTATGTAATAATATAAAATTACTTTTCTGGTCCCATTATAAACTCTGCTTGAAAAGTGATACTTTATACTCTCTGCCCTGTTAATAATATATATTTTTCTAGTCATCTACATTTTTATACACTATTGGGCTTATTATTATTATTTTTTTCTAAAAATAAAAAAATATACCAAACATGGCTATAATAAAGTCACAGTTCACTGCGTAAAATCATATATGGGCTTTATTTTGCATTTGCATTTAACAGCACACTTTTTTTTTTAAATACACTGATTATTGATAAATGGGGTGTAAAGACAATCCAGGTGATTAAAGAGCTATAAATATATCATTCATTTTACACAGCTTTTTTAGCTGTAAACTATTTCACATGGTGAAAGTACCATATAGAAAAGCAAGACAGCTACTTGTTTTGCTTTGAATTGAATTGAAAGTACTTATTACTAACAGTATTTTTACTATTTACGGTTACTATATTTTATTAACTACTACCATTATTATTATTATTATTATTAATTCTACATACGGTACATAAGCACAGACCAATCGAATGAACATCTTGCATACCACAATATTTTGTTCTTTAGTTAATCAAATGAACATGAAGAATTCCAAGATCATGTTTCAGTCTATTAAAAATGTGTTATAATAACCTCTGGGGTTTGTTCCAATATTTAGATTTTGCATTTAAATATATGTCATTGTAAATTTGGTAATTTACACACTGGAAGGAAGGTCTTAAACTGCATAAAAATCTGCCCTTGACTTCTACATGATTTCGACTGGTTTAAGATGGAGTATTTTTCAAAATCGGAATTGTCGCATAATAAATCCCAGAAAGGTTGCACTTTTTTCCACATTTATTAAAATATTTGGCATCAAAAGGCCCGACCTGAAAAGCCTGTTTTTTTTTCCACATGTGAATTCTGTGCCTAAACAGGTGTCATTAATCTTGCACAAAGTCTATGAATAGATCAAACCACACAATTGGATTACACCTGTTAAGAAGGAATCCCTGTACTCAATGCCTTTGTTGTGTCTGTCTGATCCAAGTAAGTCACATTCCTGTGGGAGAAGCTGGGGAACATGGTTCTAACACAATCAAGCAGCAGTTGAGTAGATGAAACAGGATAACTACTAACAGAATACTACAGAAAACAGAACCTTGGCCATGTGAGCTTTAATTTTCCAAGAGAGAAATTTAAGTAACCATACACCAGAGGTTGTGGAACTTGTGGATGTATAAAGTGGTGTAACTAGCAGTAGCAAGGCCCCCCGCCACCCCACTTCTGGATTGCCACTAATCCGGCCTCCAGACATGCATGCAAAGTCTTCTGCATTGCCTACAATAAGCCTAAAGCTGGCCCTAAACTAAGAGATCTGCTCGTCTGGCGACATCGCCAAACGGGAGGATCTTTCCCCGATATGCCCACCAACAGCAGAGCTATATCAGGGTAATACGAACATTCGGCCCTAGGGCCAAATGATCAGATTACAACGAGGAACAATGGGCTCTGATGGGTCGGTCGCCGGAAAAATTAAACCTTCTCGTCGGAAGCCCCCATACACAGGCATATAAATTGCTGAATTGGTTTAAAGGACCGATATCTGCAGCTTTATCTGCCGGTGTATGGCTACCTTTATCATTAGTCCAGCGGGCCTCAAGGGGCTGCAGCCCCTGCACCCCAATAGTGCCACTGGATGAATGGTTAAAGGAGATATACATTTTTTTATAAATATCTTATTGCAATCAACAGTTTTCCAAATTAGGTGGACCAATTTTAATTTGTGTAGTGTATTAGTATGAGGATTCCGCAGTGGCTATCATGTCTACCAGCACTACTATCTCATCTTGTCTATGAATATACATAAATATGAACCATTCATTGAAATATATACATAAAAAGAATGTGTAATCAGGGAAACCATTATAAATTTGGAAACCCTAAATCTAATATTTGTTAAGCACCCTTCAGGCTATCCCATCTGTCCAGACCTTGACTGGAATTCAAAATATGCCCTGGCATTTCAAGTGCATAGCAACAGCCCCCACTGCTGTAAGATGCCATAGACAATAGCAAATGTCTATGGCATCTTACAGCAGTCCCTCTGGATTTGCCAGAATCAACAGATTGTCACTGGACTTATAAACATCAAAAGTGCTGTACTGCCCAATGTTTCAGCTAGACTATGATCATTTCTCAATGTTTTTACCCTGTATGACAGGGTGCCACAGTCCTGATAAATTACAGTTAATGTGGCAAACTTCCCACTTTATGTAAGTGGAACTTGAATTACCCAAGCCCCTAGCCTACCCTTGTGCACATGCTCAGTGTGGTCTGGGCTGCTTAGGGATCCACATAAAACACTGATGCCAGATGCCAATACTAATGTGGATTTTATAGTCTGTGTATTGTTTAATGCAAACTTTCTCCAACTCTGCAGAACCAGTGGATGCAGCAAAATAATCCTCCAAATAAATAGAAGTTTATTTGATTAAATCTGGCTCCATAATCTTTGTCCCTGCCACTGGAGTTGGAAACAGTTAAGGGAATGTAAAGGCAAAAATAAACTCCAATACAAATCTCTACACATTTGCCAACTACTCTACAGCAAAACAAACAAAGCTGCTTGAGTTCTGCATGACTGGGAAGTAAGGCGGGGGCTCTCCCTGCTGTTCATAAGTATGATAATTTCCCTGCAGAGCAGTTAGTGACATAGTAACATAGTAACATAGTAAGTAAGGTTGAAAAAAGACACATGTCCATCGAGTTCAACCTTTTTTTTTTTTTATTAACTACCTATCTGCCAGTTGATCCAGAGGAAGGCAAAAAACTCATCTGAAGCCTCTCCAATTTGCCTTAGAGGGGGAAAATTCCTTCCTGACTCCAAAATGGCAATCGGACAAGTCCCTGGATCAACTTGGACTATGAGCTATTTCCCATAACCCTGTATTCCCTTACTTGCTAAAAAGCCATCCAACCCCTTCTTAAAGCTATCTAATGTATCAGCCTGTACAACTGATTCAGGGAGAGAATTCCACATCTTCACAGCTCTCACTGTAAAAAAACCCTTCCGAATATTTAGGCGGAACCTCTTTTCTTCTAATCGGAATGGGTGACCTCGTGTCAGCTGGAAAGACCTACTGGTAAATAAAGCATTAGAGAGATTATTATATGATCCCCTTATATATTTATACATAGTCATCATATCACCCCTTAAGCGCCTCTTCTCCAGCGTGAACATCCCCAATTTGGCCAGTCTTTCCTCATAGCTAAGATTTTCCATACCTTTTACCAGCTTAGTTGCCCTTCTCTGTACCCTCTCTAATACAATGATGTCCTGTTTGAGTGATGGAGACCAAAACTGTACGGCATATTCTAGATGGGGCCTTACAAGTGCTCTATATAGTGGAAGAATGACCCCCTCCTCCCTTGACTCTATGCCCCTTTTAATACAGCTCAAGACCTTATTTGCCCTTGATGCTGCTGACTGGCATTGCTTGCTACAGCCAAGTTTATCATCTACAAGGACTCCAAGGTCCTTTTCCATAATGGATTTGCCTAGTGCAGTCCCATTAAGGGTATAAGTGGCTTGGATATTTTTACATCCCAGGTGCATGACTTTACATTTATCAACATTGAATCTCATTTGCCACTTAGCTGCCCAGATTGCCAGTTTGTCAAGATCATGTTGCAAGGATGCCATATCCTGGATGGAATTAATTGGGCTGGATAATTTTGTGTCATCTGCAAACACTGATACATTACTTACAACACCCTCCCCTAAGTCATTAATGAACAAGTTAAATAAAAGTGGACCCAATACTGAGCCCTGGGGGACCCCACTAAGAACCTTACTCCAAGTAGAGAATGTCCCATTAACAACTACCCTCTGTACCCGATCCTGTAGCCAGTTTCCTATCCATGTGCAAACGACTTCATTAAGCCCATCAGACCTTAGTTTAGAAAGCAGTCGTTTGTGGGGCAAGGTATCAAACGCTTTGGCAAAATCCAAATAGATCACATCTACTGCCCCCCCACTATCCAGAATCTTACTTACCACATCATAAAATGCAATCAAATTCGTCTGACATGACCTATCCTTCATAAAGCCATGCTGATTGTTGCTCATAATGCCATTCATTAGGACAAAATTTTGAATGTGATCCCTTAATAAGCCTTCAAATAATTTGCCCACCACAGATGTCAAGCTTACTGGCCTATAATTGCCAGGCTGAGATCGTAATCCCTTTTTAAATATTGGAATAACATCAGCTTTTCTCCAATCCATAGGCACCATACCAGATGACAGTGAATCTGAGAAAATCAGAAATAAGGGCTGGTCTAAAACTGAACTAAGCTCTCTTAGAACCCAGGGGTGTATGCCATCAGGCCCTGGAGCCTTGTTTACATTAATTTGTATTAACGCTTTTTGAATCATATCCTGAGTCAGCCACTGACTAGATTGAGCTGAACCATTCATGCAGTTATTAAGTGAGCCTGTGAACCCAGACTCCTCTATTGTATACACTGAAGAAAAGAACTGATTTAACACATTTGCCTTATCTGTATCTGTTACAACCATACTGGTACCATTATTTAATGGAGCAACACTGACCATCTGACAATTCCTATCCACAGCAGTAAGAGAAAGTAAATGAAGGGAGAATTTCACTGCATATAGTCAGGTTTCTTATAAAAACTGTACACATGTTTGATTTAAGTATATTGGTGATAGGTTTCTTTTTCATTAAAGAAAGTAAAAATGGGATTTTATTTTTTTGACTTTACATGCCCTTTAAATGTATACAAGGTAGCTAGACATATGCAGAACATATGTCAAACAGCAATTTTTAGTTACAAGAATCAGAGTTTGGTGATTTGCACATTATATGACAAAATACTGCTATTTGTTAAAAGGTGCAGAAGAAATAGAATAAGGAAAGAAGAGAAACATAAAGGCAAAGAAGGGCTATTTTAATGATAAACACAACATACAACAGTATTCCAATTGCAATCTTTATCACGGTCATTAGAAATCCAGCTCATGTGCGCCCTCTGTTGCTCATTTGTGGGTGGTTTCCAAGGTAATGCATCGAAGCTGTGTGAATTGTTGGAATAAACCCAAGTTGGAGCGATATCAGTGGTGCCAGCAGTGGTGTAACTATAGAGAAAACAGACTTGCAGTTGCAAGGGGTGCACGGTGAACATGGGGGCCCTGACTGTGGGATCTGCTTCCTCTATAGCTAATAAAACCCCCCTCCTCCCCAGCCACTCTCTTACCTGGGACACAAGTTGGGTGGGAGTAGGCAGGGTCACTTTATGTATATCTAGATTATTAGGCTCATATTGAGTCCTGGGCTGTCAGCGATATTGTGTGTTATATATAGTGAAACAATGAATGGAGAAGTGCATCGGTTGGCTACTGAAAACATATATCTAAATAGGCTGTGCAAAATAAAAAATGTTTCTAATATAGTTAGTGTAATGTATAAAGGCTGGAGTGATTTGATGTATAACATGTCATTCAGAACACTACTTCCTGCTTTTCAGCTCTCTTGGTTTACACTGACTGGTTACCCTGGCTACCAGGCAGTAACCAATCAGAGACTTGAGGGGGGGGCACATGGGCAGGAAGTTGGATTCTGGCTGTTTTATTAGACATCTGTTCACTCCAGCCTTTATATATTACATTTTTGGCTAACTTACTATATTAGAAACATTTTTTATTTTGCACAGCCTATTCTAGCCTATCTATTTACCCAGTTTTTATTTTCACACTGAACTATTCCTTTAATATGCAGACACACAGAACAATTTCGACTGAACTTGTAGGCACACTAGTATGTACCTTAAAATGAATAATGCGGCAAAGATACAGGGGGTCCAGCAGATGAATGCATACCTCCCAACGGTCCTGAGGTTCAGACACTAAAGAGGGCAGGGCTTCACACAAAATGGCCACGCTTAAGGTGTTTGAAACATGGCTTAGTTTGTGACTTTCAAATGTTAGGAGGCATGTGGTGGGGTGTGAGAATCATTACTCACCCAACAAGATACATCGTCGGGCCTAGCGCTATTGCAACTGGCTCGGCTCCACAAAAGAACAAACAATTTATTTAAAAAAATCTAAGTAGAAATATGTATAATGAAAAAACACAGTTATAAATGCAAATGTGATGGTAAAGTAGCCAGTGTGAGTGCAGCAAAATACAGACTGGCTCCACCACTGTATGCTGTTGTGTATTTGCTGATCTAGAGCATTAGGTTTGCAAGCACTGGAAACTGTTTTTCTCTTTTAATACACTGGACATTAAAGGAATTGTTCAGTGTAAAAATAAAAACTGGGTAAATAGATAGACTGTGCAAAATAAAAAATGTTTCTAATATAGTTAGTTAGCCAAATAGGTAATGTATAAAGGCTGGAGTGATTTGACTTATAACATGTCAGTCTGAACACTACTTCCTGCTTTTCAGCTCTCTTGGTTTACACTGACTGGTTACCCTGGCTACCAGACAGTAACCAATCAGAGACTTGAGGGGGGGGCCACATGGGTCATATCTGTTGCTTTTGAATCTGAGCTGAATGCTGAGGATCAATTACAAACTCACTGAACAGAAATGTACCATGTGGCCCCCCTTCAAGTCGCTGACTAACTCAGAGTTATAGAGCTGAAAAGCAGGAAGTTGGATTCTGGCTGTTTTATTAGACATCTGTTCACTCCAGCCTTTATATATTACATTTTTGGCTAACTAACTATTAGAAACATTTTTTTATTTTGCACAGTCTATCTATTTACACAGTTTTTATTTGCATACTGAACTGTTCCTTTAATCATTGATGTAAATGGCAAATCATGCAGTAATATGGGCCAGGTATTCCTACTTTTTGCTTCCTCAAACAAAAGAAAAAAATACACGCTGCCTATGGATGTGCAGTAAATTGTTTTCTCTGAACTACTATGAATTATTGTACTTGGTGTAAACTTTGAACTTTGCAACTCCATTGATGATTCCCAGGTTTGTTAGAATAGGCTCTCTGCATATGCTGGAATTTGTTTATATCCTAGAATACAATGCCGGGAAAGGGTTTTACAATTAACAAATAAAAAAAAGTATGAGAAACATCATTGGAATCATCAAGTGATCAAATTCACAGATCTATAGGGGGTGCCTGTGATAAGGATTTGTCCATCTATTACTTAATGTGGGAGCCCATCATCTGCAGGTGGTGTAGTAAGACTGACCTGAAAAGTTGTCTGTTGATGCTTCCTGTTTGTGAGGCAAAGGATCAACCTAAAATTTTCTAATTATTGTGCTGCATTCTTTTGGCCACAGGACTGAACAAACACATAATTTCACCATACAGATATGACCAAATAAAGACACTTAAACTTCTTAAAACCACTATTTCCAGATATTTTGGGTGTGTTTTTACCAAACCTCTTTCCGACTGTGGTCTATCTCTTTTGTTTTCTGGATTTAGGTGTGATCCATTATCACTATTAAGAGCAAAGTTGCAGGAACAACAAATTGCTCCCAACTACAATAAATACGAGAGCCACTGTTCTGATATATTAAGTCAAAACCATCTGACAAATAATTATCAGTCTGCCTGCATATGGTACCAACACCCTTTTATGAATGAACCATGAGTCAATAGAACACTTACTTCTAGGATACCAGAATAATTAATGATTGGGAGACACTTGTAATAATGTAGTTATCAGTAGGGCTGCAGGACAAGCATTCAGTGTTGGACTGGCCTGCTGGGGTACCAGGATTTTTCTGGTGGGCCCTGGCCAGAGTGGGACCTTTCAGGAGCAAAAAGCTTTAACTCTTTTATACCTTTTCATGGTTCTGCTTGTGTTTTAATTTGTTACTAGCAGTATGAAAAATATGAAAGAGCTAGTATAGAACTATGTAATGGTGTTGGGGAAAAGACAGAGGTCAAATTTATTGCAACATACCACCAGGAGAATCCATGGAGGCTGACTGGTTGAGTTTCTCAGGAACAATTAGCAAGGTGTAAATGGCAGAGCAAGAGCTAATAGATAGAAATAGCATAGGGATAGAGATAATATGTAAATTTGTCAGTGACTCAAACTGTCTATGCAGCCAAAAACCTTAGGGGTTATTTGTACAAAAGCCACGTATTAGCATTCCAATAATACAGATATTTCAATACCAGCTAAAAACTGAAAATGTATGTAAATTGCAGCATTTTTTGGGTTTAGATCCTTTTAAGAGTGAAAACTCTGTGTACTACAAGCAACATTTATCACTGTTGTTAAACAGCCTGCATTGTTCTACTTTTAGGGGCCGATTCACTCAGCTCGAGTGAAGGGTTCGAATGAAAAATACTTCGAATTTCGAAGTATTTTTTGGGTACTTCGACCATCGAATTGGTTAAATTCGTTCGAATTCGATCGAAGTCGAACGAAATCGAACGATTCGAAGTAAAAGGCTTGCTAACCTTTTTTTGATCGAAGGATTTTCCTTCGATCGTTTGATTAAAATCCTTCGAATCGTTCGATTCGAAGGATTTAATCGTTCGATCGAACGAAAAATCCTTCGATCGTTCGATCGCAGGATTTGCGCTAAATCCTTCGACTTCGATATTCGAAGTCGAAGGATTTCAATTCGAGGGTCGAATTTCGAAGTATTTTTAACTTCGAAATTCGACCCTAAGTGAATCTGCCCCTAAGTGTTCATTAACATGACATTTACAAAGCAGTGGACTGCCTTTCAGTGAGCAGAAATCAGTGCCCAAAAAAGGTAACTTATCCATAACATTGCCTTGCCCTAATTATTATTGATAAATGGGGTAATGAGCTTATCTAATTCCTTATGGGCAGCAATGGTGCTTCAATGTTTTAGGCTCAGGATAAATGTGTGCCAGTGACAATATTATAACTGTGTTATGCATGTTATGAGTTGGGGCAGAAATAAATATCATAATATCCATCTCCTCCTTCCTTGCTCATGCAAACTACAAGAGAGCTGCCCTGTCACTGCACTAGATCCAGTGTAGTGAATGTATATATGTATGACTTTATTTGTGAAGTGCTGTTAAGGAGCCACAGCACTGTACAATGTATAAAAGTACAATATATACTGTATATAAAAGTATACTCAGGGAAGACAAATCACATAATGAATATACTGTACACACAGTTCATATCAGAACAAAGATCTTAAGTTCTATGTGGTAAAAGGCAGTTAGAAGGAGGTCCCTGCCCCATAGAGCTTACAGTCTAAGTAAGTAAGTGGGTGGGTGGCTAATATACAGTCACAAATTAGAGATGAAAAAGTGCACAAGGTAAGGCACAGTACAGTAGGTACAGGGCTAGGCAACTGTTCTAGGGCTCCAGAAGGTAGACTCTTTTTTTTTTCTTGAAGAGATTGAGAGAGGATTCCTTATGGAGGAATTCATGTATGTAATTCAAGAGGTAAGGAACAGCAAGAAAGAAGGGTTTGAGACGAGAGGTGGCAGTGGATGTGGATGGTGCAAAGAGAAGGTGGCTCTGAGAGGAGTGGAGAAGACGGCCAGGAAAGTACAGTAAAACAAGAGAAGAAATGTAGTGAGGAGCAGAGTTGTGAAAAACTTTAACATTTAGTAGAAGGATTTTATTTGCTATCCTTTGATTAACACACAGGCGTGCTAGGGATTTTAGTTGGGGTTTAGCAGGTTCCCTTTTAGGAGAGACCATAAGGATCCTGGTAGCAGAGTTTAAGATTGATTGATTGATTGAGGGGAGAGACATGAGAGTCAGGAAGACCGGTTAGTAGGCGTTGCAATAGTCTAATAGGATAACATAAGTGCTGTATTCTGGAGGAAGTCGTTACGACGAGTTTTGGTAGTATTATTAATATGATTAGAGAAGGCGAGGGACTGGTCAAAGATGTATAGAAGATGATGATGTATTAGAGCTCACTCAATTAGAATCACCGGGCATCATGGTTGTTAGATTTTGTTTGTACTGGAATCAGTTATTTGAATGAGCTCTTATACATCTGCTTGGAAAGGGAGCCCCCCTATAAGATATATTGGATCTTTCAATGAATATCTGACACCAAACTCCTGCATAAAGACAGAATGAAGAGAAACAGATGATGAGAGAGGGATAGTGAAGATCAACTTGATTATTTCAGAAAGGATGCAGAATATTTAATTGTTGTATTTAGAAAGTTTCTTATTCCAGTATGATGAAGCTTATATTAAATTCTAATTTTGCAATAGTTCCCCTTTAAGTGAATGCTCTTGTCACTCCCACCTGCATTCTAATTCCCACAAAAAGCGGTATCTTTTTCCTCAGTATGGCAACATATTGCCCACGTGACATAAATGCTACTATGATCAGCCATGCAACTACTCATTGAAAAGAATGACTGTCTACTGAAAACAGTTGTATGCATCCAGGCAAATTGTGACATTTATCTTGTTCAGGGATTGATTGTCCCACAAGGATACTGGTAAAATATCAGTTGACCCTGCCTCCTGCTGACTGCTCACTGCTGGGTCACGTTGACCATCCAATTCAATCCAAGGGCTGACAGATTATAGCACTGGCCAATATTTTGTTGAGACATTCTTGCTCATCTGTGTACATGGTGGGGGAGGGGGAAGCGAAATATGTTAGGGGTTGTGGCAGCGGGGTGAATCTCTCTGGTGGGCCCCAAGTAGGGTTGCCACCTGGCCCGTATTTTACTGGCCTGGCCGGTAAAAATGATGGTTGATCCCAATGTTATTAATAGGAAAAAAGATAAAATATATAGGAAGGCCAGTATTTTTTTCTGGAAAAGGTGGCAACCCAAGCCCCAGGTAACCCAATTCAACACTGATCGCATGTATATTTCGCAGAGCAAATGAAGAAACCTGACGTATTGTATGCCTCTTTGTTTTTATTTACAATTGTTTGTTGTCCAGGAAAAATGACAGAGAACCATAGTGATAAATGTACATTGCATTCCTTTTCTTCTTTTATACATAATACCTGTACAATCCAGAGAGTTCTAGTTTCTAGCTCTATAAAATGAGATACCAACCATCTGAGACAGCGACACATTATCTTTATTTTTTAATAACATAGTGTAGTACACAGCTATGTACTTAGAATTGGAGGTACATCCCCAAGACATGATACAGACAGAATACTTGGCATTGATGCAAGTATAGCAAGTGACGGGGGCAGGGAGTGTTGTATAAAGTATATCAAGTGCTGTGGAATATGTGATTACTCTATAAAGGAAATAAGAATAAAGTGCCAATCAGAGCCGGAACTAGGGGTAGGCAGATGAGGCACGTGCGTAGGGCACCACCAGGCACGTACCTCATAAGCAGCCTACCCCTATAAAATAAGAGACGCACGCACGTCTTCCTTTGCGCACAGTTGCGCGGAGGGCGGCGGAGCTCGACGTGGCCGGTCGGGTTGCCTGGTGCTCCCAGCCTGCATTGCCCGACACTAGTGCAAGTAGAGTAGCGTAAATACCCGCACAGTCAGCACATACGTCTCATACTTTGTGTAGGTCTCATAGTTTTTCAGCAGAGATGCTTGTTAGTGCTTTCTTCACAAACACTTTATAAACATAGATTATACATTATGGGCATCAGACATGAGTGCACTGCAGGCTTGTATGGAGCAGGTTGACAATGGACACAGCTGCTGTTATCTCTCAGAATTCGTTTTTTACGGTGTTTCATCCAATCCTCTCATAGAAGCTGATTAGAAGCTGTAATGAATCCAGGGCAAGCGCATCCCAGACCAAGCAGTCGCTAAGCTCACCTCAGGCGCAGCTGTACAGGAGGGTGGGGCGCTGGCCTTTGATGCTGTGACAGTTCAGAGCGCGCGCCTGGTCTCGCGACGTCTCGTGCGTGCTCTCGAGAGTCAGAGGAAAGAGACCTAACCAATGTGTGGCGGCGCAAAGAGGGTACCCACACACACACACCCAAAGGGCTGAAACGGCGCTCACGTGACTGGCGGCTGCTGCTGAAGATTGAAAGAGGGAGGGAGAGACAGACACCCGGTGTAACGAGACCGGAGGGGACGGCAGTATGGGTGAGTGTGACACTGACACCTAAACATGGGGCGCCCTGTGTGCTAGGGAGATACTCTCTGAATGATACGTCGCGATATCCCTTATAATGCGCTCAGTACAATGCACATCTGCGACATCCCATGATCGGGATTGTAGAGGGGTGTAATGGCAGAGCTCAGTCCTGTCACTGTCTCGTCATATATGAACCGACCGCTTTTCCGCTTCTGAACGTGCTGCTGCCCAGCTGTTCCTCGCCTGACGCCTGCATCTAGGTATGTCAGCTGTAGGACTACAAATCCCAGCGTCCCCCACAAACTGCAATTATTTCGTTCGCGGATTTCTGTGCTTTCTGGTTAAGGTGCCCCAGCCGTCACAACATTAGCTGTCGGCGGTGATGCAGGGAGTTGTAGTTCACAGCAATAATGGTAGAGGATGCAGGGAGTTGTAGTTCACAGCAATAGTGGTACAGGATGCAGGGATTTGTAGTTCACAGCAGTAGTGGTAGAGGATGTAGGGAGTTGTAGTTCACAGCAATAATGGTAGAGGATGCAGGGAATTGTAGTTCACAGCAATAATGGTAGAACAGCAGCAATGCAGATGCTTGTACTCATTTCTGATTGCAGTAATCCGGCACACTGGCATCATCCATGCAGAGATGTGTTTGTGCCTAAGTGTGATGGTTTATCAGTTTCCCATGTGTGATCATATAGGAACAGTATCATCATCATCACCATGAGTTACCCAGCGCTTCAATCAACAAACAAGGGCTTTTATTAGCAAGAGTAGCCACATTGAACATGAGCCTATAAGGACGTTGATCCCAAGAGCTAACAATTGCCAACCATCATAATGTGACTTGTATTCACCACAGGTACTCCGTATGTACTGTATGTATTCTGATTTCCAGGAGGCTAGGGCAACCTACCATACTCTCATACAGGCCACTAGCTGTCATTAAATTACAACCTATGATCTTGGGGCTGTGCAGAAAATATATTCTAACTAGTGGGCCTTATGTTGAAATTCAAAAGCTGTGACATATCGGTAACTTAATTTGTAAATAAATATCATGTATTCAAATGTGTGTTTTGGTGGAGGGTTTATTTGGTGTGCAGTTGGTTTCATAGATGCATGCTTATCGGTGTCTCCTCAGACCCAGGTGCAAAATTTGACCCACGAAAAAAGTGTTCCGCTGACCTTACCCCTTGAGTTTCAGACCTGCACTATCTCAGGTCCATACTGTGATTACCTGACTTTTGCTCCCATGATTGTTCCATAGGACCAAGGAAATGGAAAATGAAAACAATTTTACTGTCCTGCTATAGTGGCCAGCAATGGAAGTAACAAGAGGCAAAACTTAAAGGAAAAGGAAAGTCAGAATCACTGAGGGGGGTAGCGGTGTATGTATCAAGCATGTTAATACAATCACTGGGGGGGGGCTTTGGACACCCCCAGTGTTTCTTGAATTTCCTTCTACTTTAAAGGGGTTGCTCAATTTGCATTAACTTTAAGTATGATATAGAGAGTGATATTCTGAGACAATTTGCAGTTGGTTTTGTATTATTTGTGGTTTTTCAGTTATTTAGCTTTTTATTCAGCAGCTCTTCTGTTTGCAATTTCTGCAATCTGGCTGCTAGGGTCCACTTTACCCTAGTAACCATGATTTATATGAAGAAGAGTTGGAATATGAATAGGAGAGGCCCTGAATAGAAAGACGAGTAATAAAAAGTAGCTATAACAATACATTTGTAGTCTTACAGAGCATTTGTTTTTAGATGGGGTCAGTGACCCCGCATTTGAAAGTTTAACTTAAAGGTGAACCCCCCTCTAATTGACCTTCCACCTCAAAATTGTTTTGGTTTTTGCAGAATGAGAGCAACATTCCAGTATACAATTATTACAATTTTCAATGGTTTTAAAGTTATTTGTAAATGTAATCGCTATTAAAAGTATCTGTTTATATTGTTTGGACTAGTGATGTGAGGGTCAGGGTTTCCCTGACCTGCATCTGACCCTAACCCGCCCTGCTACAACCCGCGCCCGCCCGCACCCACTTCCGGGGTCCTTTTATAGACCCACGCCGCCCCACTGATGATGTCACAAAAGGGGTGGGGCCAGCAGACATGAGACTATAAAACCGGAACCCGGAAGTCGGATGCCGGCATTTGAAGGTGGCGAGGAGCACTGCGAGGTCGACCGGGTTCGGGTCCTGCGCACATCACTAATTTGGCCCGCACATCACTAATTTTAACTAATGTTTCTGAAACTGAAGCAATGTAGAAGGAGCACCAGTTTAAGGGTAGAACTCCATGGACGATTTTACCTGTGATACCTTCTGTTCCAAAGCAATGAGACTAATCGCAGGCGTCACGTTGGATGTGCCAAATCTAATGTACAGTAAGTAATACAAATGTTGCATGTAGAAGCTGATTGCACCTGACACAACACAACTGTCGGATGAAGATGCAACAGGCAGCGCTCGGGGTGCAATCAGCTTCTACATGCGACATTTGTATTACTTACATTAGATTCGGCGCATCCAACGTGACTCCTGAGATTAGTCTCATCGCGTTGGAACGGAAGGTATCACAGGTAAAATTGCCTATGGAGTTCTACACTAAAAGACATGGAGAACTGACTTATGGTACATGCTACAATTAAATATTGATTTCAACTGCAATTCTATGTACTAAGAACTTTTAAACCACAGAAAATGTTTAATTAATGTATATTGGAGAGTTGCTGAGATTTGTACCTTCTTTCATTTCTGGCCATGCGCAGAAAATCTGGTCATTCATGAGTTTGCTAAACAAGTAGATCTTTGCCTTTTTTTTTTTGTCATTCAGGTGATTGGCCCAATGAAGCTATTTCAATAATGTGGCCCCAGCTCAAGCTTTTTATATCTTAATAGGGGCCAAAGCAAATCTGTTTGGAGTGGATAACATTAAATGGCCAGTGCAGTCCTCACCCAACAGGAATTGTAAATCTGCCCACTAGATATCTGCTAATCTCAAACCATATATTGGTTGGGAAGGCCATTGTTTCGGTTCCATAAGCAAGCCATCTGACTTAGTCTGGGGTGGCTAAATTGGCAGCTAGTGACTAGTCAGGTAAACTAGAGACCTGCTACCTGACCTGCATGAAATGGGTTTTTGCTGCAATCCAAACTGCTATTTGTCCACATCTTATAATGATTTCACCCTGGATGGAAATGAAATGATTTCTTAGGAAAGCTTAGAAAAGATTAATTGTAGGAGCGTGTCAGTTATTATAAGGTAGATTAAGAGATCTTGTTCTGGTCAGTGAGGAGGAACAGTTTTCTGCTTGAGTCATCTCTATAAGGTGAATGTGATGAACTATTATTGCCCCTGAGTATAGGAGCCTAGGGCTGTATTGGGACATATAGTGGATATGCACAGGGGAATAGAGCAATGTTGAGTTGTTTTTATAGCCAGTAGAAAATAGAGTGATTTTGAAGAGGGTTTCATGTGCAGATAATTGCAGTCAGGGTTGACTCTAGTGAAGACCATAAGAGTCTGGAAAACAAGTCTTTATAGACCTTGTAGATCTTTGTAGACCATGGTGTGACCTGAAAATGTTAGGAGTCACTGACAAAGAACTAGTTGCCACACAGCTTTATGTTCCAAAACAAAGAACATAGACCTGTTCAATTCAAAATGAGAGGAAGCTGTACAAAGTGCAAAAAATGGCCCATTGCGGCTGTTAAATTGACTTTGCACACCGACCTTTAGGCAAATGACCCCTATTGTCTCGCTCTTTTAGGAGCATGCTTTGAACCTTGTTGGAAATGTGGTGTTTTACTGGAGGGGGATCCTCTCACCTTGCGTATGTGGGAACCATGTATTCTTACAGACAGTTTGGGCATGGATCTATTATATCTGCAATATAGCAGCTTTACAGATATTTTATATACCATGACTCAACTGGTTCAGACACATCTTGTGGCCCCTGTCTGTATTCCCATTCTCTCTATGAATCCACTGTTCAAGATGCAAGGCTCCATCAAGCCAGCTCTAAAAGTCCCATGAGTGTGATCCATTTCCCCGGGAAGGGGGGGAGCAGTTAGCCTGGGGGGAGGAGGGAGGGGGGGATGGTGTTTTTTTTCCGACAGGGTTTCCTTCTCCTTTAGTTCAGGATTCCTTCTGCTCCTTTAAAGGAGAAGGAAACCCCCTGGGCGCAAAAATCCTCCCCCCATACCTGTTTTGCCCCCCCTCCCTCCTCCACCCTTGCCTACCTGTCCCACCAGGCAAATGCCCCTAACTTGTTACTCACCCCTCTGTGCAGGTCCAGTCCACGGAGTTCACAGGCGCCATCTTCTCCCAAGTGGTCTTCTTCCTGCTTTGACCGGCGTTTTTGGCGCATGCGCAGTAGGAGCATTTTTACCGGTACGGATCCAAAAGTCACGAAGAAAAGGAAAACTTTGTGACTTTTGGTGCATGCGCAGTAGATCCATACCGGTGAAATGCTCCTACTGCGCATGCTGGTCAAAGCAGGAAGAAGACCGCTTGGGAGAAGATGGCGCCTGTGAACTCCATGGACTGGACCTGCGCAGAGGGGTGAGTAACAAGTTAGGGGCATTTGCCCGGTGGGACAGGTAGGTCAGGGGGGGAGGAGGGAGGGGGGCAACACAGGGGAGGGGGGAGGGTTTTTGCGCCCAGGGAATTTCCTTCACCCTTAACCTGCTCTTCCCCCTCCCACAGGAATTTCCATTGGCTGTTGGCTCATGAGCATGCTCAGTTCTTCTCAACTCAGACTAATAAACACAATGTCCAGTTTAGCAGCCAATTAAGAGATGGCATTGTTGGTTCCCATAGAAACTCTGCTCTAGCTGCCTGCTACTATTTTTAAATCCTAACCCATTATCCTGAGCTCAACTCAAAATTTAAACGCAACGCAAAACCGGCTCATAAAATTAATTGCAATTTATCAATTCCTCAAAGGCAAAGGGGGATTTTAATTTTTAACAATATATCCCCTTTAACCCTGAAACCCTCCTTTTAGAATTGTTCCTAGAAAGACCTTTTCTCAGAAATGGACACATTTAAAAGCCAGATTATACTCATTTAATTTTTAAACCACTGTTTTTATAGATTGTTAAATATGCCCCTTATTCTTAAATCATTTTCTTGTTTTTCTTTATTAATAGAAAAAAACTAGGTGTTTACATAATGAGGAGCACCATGCCCTGGCCTAAAGCTACCTGAAAACATTTAAAACCCAGCAGATTTGTTTTTCTGTCAGCATTCATTACTTTAGCTTAGTTAACATCAGGTTCATGATACTGTATAATTATTTTAGAGACAAAGGTAGTCATTTAAAAATATGGAAAATGGTATTACTGATATTGGAGCTTTCTGAATAATGGTTTACCAGCTAACAGATCTCATGCTTGTATTTAACATATCTTCAATAAAATTATTAATATTATTAACATATATTCATAAAGTGCCAACATGTCCTGCCGTACACCCAAAAAATGGGTGTATACTGTGAACATTCAGATTAATACAAAAAAAACCAAAAAACAACCAGTGCAAGAGAGTACCCTGCTCAAAAGAGCTTTAAGGGGTTGTTTGCCTTCCAAACACTTTTTTTCAGTTCAGTAGATTTCAGATTGTTCACCAGAAATAAAGGCTTTTTTTTACCATTTTCCCAAAATTGTAATTTAAAATTTCTGTCTCTGGTGTTTCCATCTGGCATCTCCTTGATCCAGAGCAGATTCTGAATTGTTACAATTTGCTACATTAGTTAATACATTTCTTAGCAGTATCTGTGGAATATTAGCAACTATTGTATCAATTCTAACTGCTGCCTTTACTGAAACTCAGGGATTCTGCTCAGCAGGGACAAAGATAAGGCATGTATTCACAAATGTATCATTTAAAACAGTTTAAAAGAACAGTTCACTGTAAGAATAAAAACTGGGTAAATAGATAGGCTGTGCAAAATAAAAAAAAAATGTTTCTAATATATATAGTTAGCCATAAATGCAATCTACAAAGACAGGCGTGACTGACTGTCTAACAGAACAGAACACTACTTCCTGCTTTTCAGCTCTCTAACTCTGAGTTAGTCAGTGACTTTAAGGGGGGCCACATGGGACATAATTGTTCAGTGAGTTTTCAATTGATCCTATTGTATCCAGTTATGACCCATGTGCCCCCCCCCCACTTAAGTCACTAATTGGTTACTGCCTGGTAACCAATCAGTGGAAACCAAGAGAGCTGCAAAGCAGGAAGTAGTGTTCTGGCTATTATGTTAGACATCCAGGCACTCCAGCCCTTACATTAAATTTTTGGCTAACGAACATTTTTTATTTTGCACAACCAATCTATTTACCCAGTTTTTATTTTTATACTGAACAATTCATTTAAACAGTCACCCCCCCCCCCCCCGCCCCGAGATGCTTTAGATATAAGAAGGTGAAAAATTTAACTTTAGAATTCAGTATTAGAAATATGGTCACAAATGGAAAATAGAAAGCAATTGAAGTATTTCTTTCTGGTGAACTACCTGAAATCAACTGAATTGAAACAAGTGTTAGAAGGTGAACTACTTTAACATGTTCTCGGTTCAGCTGTATTTTTACTCTGTAGTACAATACCATTCAAATTGTAGATAAACTCAGACCTTAAATGGGACATTCTTTAGCTTTTTAACATCTTTTTACATCTTTAGCAGGATTGTTTACATTTAAAATCGTCTTCTCAATGAAATAATCAAGAACTGATTTTATTTTCCATTTTGCCTATTGCCAATGTGGCAGGATTATTTTTGTTCTGTTTAGGTCTTTTCCCTTTTTACCTGACGCAGAGGTCACTATTTCTGTGCACCATATTCCTGCCTGTGATCATCTCATAAAAACAGCATTGTCTTCAACCAGCTGTGTGGGGATTCTAATAACTATAATTTAGCAACATTGAGACAGTCATACTTTCTTAAAGGTTATCTATATGTATTGGAGGTCAGCAGCCATATATTATTACACAATATCCTTGAGTGTTTAGTAGCTACTATTCTCTTTATAATGTACTGGTATTTCTTCAGTTGCATATAGTGCTTAGGGACTTAAGCTGGCCATAGACGCAAAGATCCGATCGTACGAATCACTTACCATTCAGATCAAAGTCTTACCATTCCAAATAAAGTAGTTAAAGAACAGATCAGCCGATGTTCTGCCCCTGACAGCAATCGTACGATAGACAAAGCTAGTGACAGTCTCCCACTGAAAATCGTACGATCGGCAATACACGCAGAGGTATTACCCACAGCCGACAGAAATTTTCTAACCTGTCCGATCGACCAAACGACCGATCTCCGCCAGAAGGAAAATGTCGGGACTCTCCATACACGGTCCGAAAATCGTACGAATCAACGATTCGTACGATCGGATCGTTGCGTCTATGGCCAGCTTAAGAGTGTTACTCCTATTTGCGAATCAATGTGTGAGGGTTGACAGAAGCAAATTATAAATTCTTATTTTTCATCAGCTCAGGTTTCCCAAGAGAAACTCAGTAATGAGGGGGGAGAGAGTAGGTTGCTGACTGTTACAGCTTGAAACATTAGTTTCTACTTAAACTTTAGCCCTACTGATCATACTGCTGCTGTTAAAATTAATTCATTAGTTGGTGACATTCCTCTGATGCTACCGAGAAATGTGTCAACTATTAAAGCAAATTGTAACAGTTTACAGAAAGTAAAAAAAAGTAATGATTGGTGGTGATCCTAAGACAATTGAAGTGGAAAAATATGGTGAACAACCTTTTTTAGGTATGTGCTTTTGATTTATTACCTTATTACATAGTTTCCCTAAACCTTAGGAAGGATGTCCTCTAACATACAGGATGCAGTTCTTATTCAATTGGCAAACTAAACACAGGCTTCTTTACATCATGCAAGCTGAGCAACTATTGTTTTGGTACTAGTTGCCAGGATATAGCATCTCAGCCATGAGCAGCCTGGTGAGCCAGCAAAGAGCAACTTGGCAACAGCTTTCAGTTATAAACAAATGCAAACTTGGCACAAAATAATGCTTGTGTGAAAAGACGGTGTTATAGATCACCTCAGTATGAGCATGGATTCCTGTGGTTTCTGTTTTGTTTCTTAAAAGCCTTTCTAAAGAATGATTCTGCTGAATAAGCACAATAAAACCATGTTTTTTTTCCCTTTTCTTATTCCAACTTTTTAGACAATTTAAATGATGCCCTGGAAAAACTGAAGCTTACTGGAACTGAGTGCACATCTGACAAACTGGATGGGTGTTTAGATTGCCTGCTTCAGGCGCTTGGCCATAACAGTAAGTTACCAAAATATGTCTCTGCTAATTTATGAACAGAATTAACATAAGATGGTGAGGTTCTGTAATATCCACAATATTGTCCTTTAAGGCAGCTGGTGGGGGAACATATATGGACTGATGACTCCATATATGAGTATGACCTAGTCATCCGCTAACTGCTTTGTCTAATCAACTTTTGGAAGTCAGACTAGAGACAATTTTGCTAAAATGGTAATTTTAAAGGAAAAAAAATCATATATATATGATAGCTATTTTGCCTTAGCCTGCCCTTTGTCACATGGCTGGACAATTGTCCCAAACATGCAGAAGACTAAACTGCGTTGCTGAGATCTTTGTGGCAGAGGAACAAAACATATTGCAAGAGAAGTTTGGAACAAACAGAACATTCTTTAACGATGCATTATTACTTCTCAAGCATGCATTGATGGAGTGTGACTAATCTAATTAAAATGCACAACACATGTTGATTGGTGGGCTGAGGACCTCACAAATGGGTTGTTCATTTTCAAATGTGTTTGAAAGAGGATGAACTGGCTGACAATGCTGCTGCTCTACAAACACAAAACACAAATAAATAACACATTATTTTATGGCACACCACGTTCTAAGATTTCTCATCTCCCTTAAATTGTCATACTAAGAAACTTTAAAATCATTTTAATGAAGGTAAATTACAAAGTTATTTTAAAATGTACTTGCTGTTAAAAGCAGTAAGACCTAGAGGAAATCTGTTACAGAAACCAGAGAATAGAAATACTGCTTTCAATAGCAATTGCATTAGCAAATAACTTTAGAACAATTGAAAATATCTTATGTATATTGTAAAGTTGTTTAAATTTTATGTTGTTTTAGTTTGCAAAAGTTAAATGTTATTGTGACTGCTCCTTTCACAGGCAGTGTTTGTTATTTACCAGGGATTGCATTGTGAAGTCCTATGATATTTTCCAGCAGATGCTTTTATGTTACTGGAATTGGGCTGGTTGTTGCTATTGAGCTATTATTCTGTTGAATTAATGTATGAGTTGATTCTGGATTCTCCAGAGCCCTTTACTTAATAAACACTGTGAAACAATGGTTGGCTCATTGCTTGTCATTACAAGCTGTTCGTTTGCGTGGGCCCTCAAGTGCACATAAAGAGCAAGGTGTCAGTACTGTGATCTAAGTCTGTTATCCATTGCTGCTGTTAAAGGAGAACTAAAGCTTAACTAAAGAAGTTGTCTAGAAATGTACATTATGTTTTTGGCTTTTGTACTAGCCCAAGGCAACCAAAGCCCTTTAGCAGGGAAGATCTGTGTCTCCAAATATGCCACCTGTAGCTCCCCATCTTCTTTTCTACTGATTCACTGCACATGCTCAGTGCTGCTGTCACTTACTGAGCTTAGGCACCCACTCAAAATATACTGAATATATAGCATACATATGTCACAATATAAGGCTGAATAGTAATGAATACAGATAATTATTATATGGCAGTACATACACCAGTGCAATTAGCACCAGAATTTAAATTAATTAAAAAAGCATAAAAATGTTTCTGAAGATGCAACTTGTATTGTTTTATTCCTGTAGACTTAAAAAATCTATGGAATCTATTGAATGATGATTTTAGTGTGAATTTCGAATTAATCCTGGTATATGTACTTTCATAAAGCATGCACTGGGACTTAGCATATGAAATTAACTTCTGAGGGGAAGCACATCATTAGTATAAATTCTGCAGTTTTATAAATGCATATTTTGTCTCTCTGTCTCAAACATTACACATGAGACACACAGACGACTAAGTTACCCAGCCTGACCCTGTCTGATATAGTCAGCATTAGTTAGAAGGTCTCTGCGAAGCATCTAAAATGTTCAGCTGAGGGCACACAAAAGTTATTTTGCTTGGGAGGAGTGATGTGAAGCTGTGATATCCTTAACTGTATCCTCTGTGATTTTAGACTTTCTAGAGCTGTCTTTTTCTCCTCCTTATGTTAATCACTGGCATGTGGTTGTTTACTTTATCATAAGGCTCCCCTGATCTATGAATTATGGAGGGTGATTTATTGCATAAAAATTAGATGTGTTTTACATGACATGTTAGAGAGGGTCTCTAATTATAATTATAAACCATATAAGTAGATTTATGTAATGTACATTTGAACATTGTATAGCAAAATTATTCTTCTGAAGGGTCTTGTGCTGGTTGTACACATTTGTACCCTATTATTAGCAACTTTTCGATTGGTCTGCATTTTTGTTGAAGTTTTTCTCATTATTTGCATTTATTTTCTAACTCTTTCAAGCATTCAAAGGGGTCACTGAACCTAGAATTGAAAAAATCTATTGCACTTTGATGTTATAATGGCAATGTTGTTACCTTTTACTACTTCTTTGTACAGGCCGACCCGAAGCCCGCAGGAGCCGGGGGTTGTGCTGCTCTGTGCCGACTTCCGCAGTACGTCCCTGGGCCACGATTGGGTTTGGGCTGTTTGGAATTACAGTAGCTATCTGGATGCTAGGATTCTTCCTAGCAACCAGGAAGTGGTTTGAATGGAAGACTAGAAAGACTATAATACAGGTATGGGACCTGTTATCCAGAATGCTTGGGACCTGGGGTTTTCCGGATAACGGATCTTTCCGTAATTTGGGTCTTCATGCCTTAAGTCTACTAGAAATTCATTCAAAAATTAAATAAACCCAATAGGCTGGTTTTGCTTCCAATAAGGATTTTTAAAAATTCGGATTATTTGGAGTAAATGGGGTCTATGGAAGACATTCCGTAATTCGGAGCTTTCTGGATATTGGGTTTCCGGATAAGGGATCCTATACCTGTATTAATTATTATTAATTATAATATTAATTACGGTAAACTAGAAAAGCAAATTGTATTCTGTATTTGTTCATTTGCAGTTTATATTGCCAAACTATGATTCTATCGAATTTCTGCAGGCATCTTTTTTTGGGTATAGAATGCTTCATTTCTCTGTGTCATGATTTTTTCTATTGTCCTCATCTCTCTCCAGGCAAGCACCAGAATGTTTTGAAATCTGTTGCCTGTCCTTGCTTGAACCTTGTATTCATCTACATATTGAGCTAAATTTGTGAGCAGCTTAGCCTGTATTCATCTGCTGCCATTCTCATCAATTCAGTGAAGTTAAAATAAATGCATTATTAGAGTGTATTTATCTAGCATCAACATATTTAACACCGCTTTAAAGAGATTATACACAATTAATATCAGTCTCTGGAGCTTGCAGTCTAAGGTCCATATTGCATGCACAAACATTATTTCCATTTTTAACAGGAGCCAGGTAACCTTTCTATGTTAGAGGGTGAAAGAAACCAAGAGATAACCCTGAGATAACCCACACAAGCATGTGGAAAACGTACAAATTTAATTTAAAAGCATTTTATGGATTTTTTGTAAGAAATGTGGTCTATTAAAAATACATTATGCATTTTATATGGTTTTATACATTTTCTTTCAGATACTCCATTTAAGTTTATTTTAAAATCTAATGAAATGGAACAATATATTACAAAAAAAAGTATAGAAAATAAGTCAAGCACACTCATGCCTTAGTAAAAATTTATGATGTAGTTTTAACTACTTTCAGACAGTTGCATCACCAGACTTGTACTTAGAGAATTGGATGAGAATACAATTTCGAATGCACTCTCCAAAGGTTGCAGTATATGCCAATTTTGCATTATAACACAAGCACAATTTGTCTGTTTTGGAACTATGCGGAAAAAAAAACTCCCTTGTGTGTGAATAACATGGCGGTTTGTGTCTGAAATTGCACTTGGACCACTGTACTTGTATATGTAAACTACCCCTTATATGTTTAATTGTTAATGTATTTGTTTAATATATAGTAATGCCCATTCTATTGTAATGTCTGTTCTTTGATTTGTGCATTATTCAAAGAGAGCTTCTACAGTATAATGCTAGGTTATATTTTGTATTGTTGTGAAAAAGCATTTGGTAATGTGGGACCTGTACTGTTCCCCCTATTTGTGCTTTGTATTGAAAAAATGTTGAGTGCTGCATAATTATTAAAGAGAGGAAACCCATGCAAGCATTGTGAGAACCTGCAAAGTAATTGCAGATAGCGCCCTGACTGTATATTAATAGTTATGCATATGTACATGCGCACAGGATGCAGGAGGGCTTCTGTATGGATGAAGATGCTGCTCCTACATATAATGGCTGGTCTCTGCAGGGACAGGAAATTGCAATGAAAACCTTATGGCTAAGATTCAGGGAGATTTAGTCGATTTAGTCCAACTTCGGTCGACTTCAGAAAACAAAACACTCCGAGTGCCATCCCACCAGTGATTTAGATTCTAGCCGGCGGGAAGGCTTTTCAGGGAGATTAGTCATCCGAAGAAGAGGCAATTTGTCGCCAGGCAACTAAATCTCCCTGCATCTGACTCCCACATAGTGTGTTTGACAAGTCAGTAGGGAACCCCAGTGGCAGAAAAGCTCACTATTTAGGGTGGTGAAGGAAAGGGGGTCCTTGTCAGGGCTCTGAAGAACGAAACTGCTCTTCTCAGGGCATGGAAAGCCACAAAGAGCTCTTCTCAGGACTCTGAAGTAACTGCCACATAAGTGGGTATTCCCCTCAGAGATAAAACCTTTTGAAATATTATGTGAAGTTGCTCCTGGCTGGCAGGCTGTGTGTATCACTGTGTCCTACAAATAAACCCCCCAACCTCTCCTCTGTGTGGGATTGTGGCTCAGGGAAGGGCCCAGGGAGGGGTCTCACAACCCAGTCTGTCCTGACCCCAGTCATAGTGTATGTGCTCTCCCCTGTAGCCCAGACACAGGACTCCTGTAGCACCACAAGGAACAAAATCACAGCTAGATTTCCTATATGCATAGGAGAGGGGCTGAATAGAAATAATAAAAAGTAGTGATAAAATGTGTTTTTTAGACGGGGTCGGTGACCCCCACTTGAAAGCTGGTAAGAGTCAGAAGAAGAAGGGCAATAATTAAAAAAAATCTACGGTATAAAAGATACATAATGAAGGCAAATTGGAAAGTTGCTTAGAATTGGCCATTCTATAACATACTAAAAGGTAACTTTAAGGTGAACCACCCCTTTAAAGTGGATCTGTCACCCATACACAAAAATCTGTATAATAAAAGTAATTTTGAAATTAAACATGAACTCCAATTTATATTTTTTATTAAAGCACTCATAGCTGTAGTAAGTTCATTTAAAAATCTCAGCTGTCAATCAAATATTGTCTGCCCCTAACAACTACTTTCACTTTCCATTCAGCACTTACTAGATGTCACTGTTCTCCCCACATTCCCCCATTCTCTTCACCATTTAATTGTGTAACCAAGGCATGGGGATGGACATCGGGTCCCCCATTCTGGTGCACAAACAAGATTCTGAGGTGATGCAAGGCTTGTCTTAATAACAGTGTCCACAAAATGGCTCCTGCCTGCTTGCTATAATTATGAATCCCCAGACTGAAGGAAACAAGATTCCTGGGACACTTGTACCCCCTGTCCCCCCCTGATGCCTGCCCTGGCAAAACGTGTCACTTCACTCACATGGGGAATATATATTTAACTTATATGTGGGCTGGGAGTGTGTTTTAGTTACCATTGGGGGGTTAGGACTACCATAGAAACGAGTAAGGAAAGCATGCTATTGGTCAGGAGTCACACTCTTGGCCCACAGAATGGTGAAAACTTTTTTTGCACAGTCTGTGAGAAACGCCATGGCGTAAAGATAAGGAACATCGTGCAAACAAATAATACTATTTTAAACAAATGTATTTTAAATTGGACGTGAGGCGTCCATTTTTATTTGGTATTTGTAGATTGGTCTTCACTCCTTTCAATGAATTAGCCAGGTGCAAGTAAAAGTCCCTTGATGTTCTCCATAGGTTGTCCGTCCTTAACTGGAATAATTCATGAACATCACTCTGGCTCTGTTTTTCTATCCATCTCTTAGATCCTTTTATGCCATTTTCCGTAGGTATACTTCTTCAGGTTTCCGTTTCTGAAGATTCTGAACATACTGGATAATCTAATTCCTTTAAGGCCATTTTGGTTTCATTAAATAGCTGTAATGTCAATTCTGGTGGTTCCAATGCAATTCCTTCAGTGCAGAGCTCTGGAACTTTTATTTTAGGAACAAATGGAAGCTGGACTTCTATTTTCTGTAAAGCCTCCCAGTCTAATCCCTAGAAAAGAGGAGAAAGAAAACGGCAATTACAAGCAATTCTGTGCTTGTAAAATGAATCCAGATGGGCCAGAGTAAAACTGTACAGAGGATGTGAGTAATATCAAATAAAAGGCATAAACAGAGGGAGTTGCATCAATCGCTTCAAACATGGAGGCTAATTAAGATGCCTAAACAACTTACCTCAAAGAAATCACTTTTCTTTACATCCTCAGCACCATTCATGTCAGACCCAAGGCGACGATATGGGGTTTTGGTCAGTAGCTGCAAAAAAGAAATAACATACAAATTAAAACTAATTAAACAATACACAGACAGCATCGTTTTAGCGACAAGTTACGATTATAAGTGGGTTCCAGACCATTCAAATCTAAAGGGATTTGTAACCAATAGAACAGGGGACTTGACCACCACAATGTTCTCAAAGGGTGAATAATTTATGAGTTGGACCTTTGCTATAGGCTGGACATTCAGAAATAGTAACTGTACATATATTTTATTTAATGGAAGAATAAAATGCTAAACAGAAACAGGTATGGCATCTGTTATCCAGAAATCTTAAATTACGGGAAGGCCATCTCCCATAGACTCCATTTTAATCAAATAATTAATTAATTTTTTTAAATTACTTTTTTCTCTGTAATAATATAACAGTACAAGTATGGGGTCTGTTATCCGGAAACCTGTTATCCAGAAAGTTTTAAATTATTTGAAGGCCGTCTCCCATAGACTCCATTTTATCCCAATAATCCAAATTTTTAAATAGGATTTCCTTTTTCTGTGCAATAATAAAACAGTAGCTTGTACTTGATCCCACCTAAAATATAATTAATCCTTATTGGTGGCAAAACAATCCCATTGGGTCTATTTTATCTTTAAATGATCGTTAGGCTGATTTAAGTATATAGATGCAATATACACTAATCTGGAAAACCCTGGTCCCGAACATTCTGGACAACAGGTCCCATGCCTATACAAACATTTCCATGGCAAATACCTGATTCCCTGAGGAGGATTATTTGTTAATTCCCCAAATTGCCTGATTTTTGGCAGGTGTAATCCACCTAGTAAATTGGCCAGGAATTCCAGGGAAATCGGGGAAAAGGAGTATAATATAATTTGATAATATGAATGTAAAACTGTGTGTCTAACAGTAAGGACAAATATAAGCGTGGGTGTGAGTGATAATGGAAGGGGCCATCTCACATTGCACATTAGAACTCACTTGTGTTATTATATTGTAGATTTCCGGGGTTAGGGATGGCGGATATATCGGCTCTTTGTAGACAATGTTATGAATAATTTCATCAGCGTCATCTCCTGTAAAGGGTATCTGCAATACAAAAACAACACTAGGGTTTTCTAGGGAATTAACTTGCAATTGACTTGTTTCTAGGATTAAGTCCATAACCCAAATAAATCTATGGGCAAGCACCATGGAATCTATTGAAGTGCACTTACCTGACTGAGGCGCATCAAATAAATGCACACTCCCAATCCCCACCAGTCCACTGATCTTGTGTAGGGATACTGTGTAAACATTTCCGGGGCCATATATGGCAAAGTTCCACATTGAGTTTGGCTTCTGTCTGTAAAACTCATTCCTGAAGCAGAAAATAAAATGTCAGTCAAGTTGGATCATTTCTACATTTATTTTCCTTTATTTATAGAGTGTGAACATAGATGATCATTTTTATTGGTCTCTGCCCCTGAGTCACAGGCATGATACACAAACTAGTTTCAATTAAGTTACAATGAACTTGCATGTAAGGGGGTACATTTCAACTGAGGGACAAAACTGGGGGAAGTTGAGGAAACAGGGGTATAACTACAGTATAGAGGAAGCAGACCCTGTAGCTGCAGGGGGGCCCAGGAGGTATAGGGGCCCCATGAGGCTCTAATTTATATACAATTTCAATAAATATTGGAAAAATAGATCAACCTCTAGATATTTTTGGGGCCTTAAAAATAATTTGCTATAGGGCTCAGTAATATCTAGTTACACCACTGGGAGGAAACCAACACAGATACAGTAGTTATGTGCGAGTCGGGTTTTTCCCGATCCGCTGCCCCCTTCCCTTCCACCACCTGCACCACCCGAGTCCGACTTCAGACCTCCCTTCATAGACCCACCCACACCAGCAATAACATCACAAACAGGGTAGGGCGACCAGGCATGCAGCTATGAAGCCGATAGCCGCAAAGGAGGGTGAGAGGTTGGCCTGAACTCAACCCGACCTGTGGGACCCGCGGGTATCGGGCCGGGCCACACGCCACTAAGACACAGGGAAAATGTACAAATTCCAGTAGCAGTTCTACCTCTGTCCATCATGCCACCTTAAAATTACTCTATTAACTGGACACATTCATTTTCCAATTAATCATGTGTTTTTTTCTTACAAGTGACATATACATAGAAGTACCATCGCCACGTCCTTTATTGTCTTGAAATAAAATGAGAGTATGATTGGAAAGTTGTGTTTGTGTGTCAGAGGCAGATACATCACTTGATATTCATCCATTTGGTTTGAACAAATTGAATAAATCCCCCTATCTAGAGTTTAGTGCTATGGAATTATAACTAGAAATCTTACCTTCTTTGCGAATGCCAAAGTCAGTAATTTTGGCGTATCCAGTAATACATTTTCTAGTTTTAAATCCCTGCAAGGAAAACAAATGAACATTTTAAAATAAAACTAAATAAAAACATTTCTATTAAGTAGAAAGAAGCTAAATAAGGCAGAAATGTCAAAGACTTTGGGGACGCGGCTGTGTAATTAGGGTCAGACTGGACCTGTGGGGCAATGGCAAACCCAGACCTATTCCTTCTGCCACTCCCTGGTCTCCTCTACTGACCCCCATCCTATCATGATTAGACATAAAAGAGCTCAGGGACCAGGGGAGGAGGTTGTGACTGGGGCAGGGGACTGGGAGAGGGGGGTTGTGGCCGGGGCTGGGGGATTGTGTGGGATGCCCTGGTTGATCCCAGACCCTCAGTCCAACGCTGTGTGTAACGTTCAGTAGTACTTACCTATGGGTGATGTTCCGATCATGCAAAAACTGCAGCCCAAGTACAATACAGGCGGGATAAAATCTGTAAAGATAAAAAAAAACACAAATATATTAGAGTAATTCATTTATAAGTGCAACAAATGGCAGTTTATTCAGCAGGTCATTGTCTGTGTCACCTTCTTACGGAGCACCTAGACTGGGATATTAATGGTAGGAAAATCTTTCTTAAATCCTCTAGAGCACAGCCATTCTCTTTCTTCCCACTGAATAAATGGAGGGCTGGGTTTTACTTCTTGGGATCTAGATATTCTTATAAAAATGTTGGTGACAGTTTTCCTTGGGCCATGAATGATCAAAGCATTTTCCTGTCGACTGATCTTATTATGGAATTAATTCCCAGGGAAATACTGGAAGTACAAAAAGTTCCAGCTTGTCTAGTGGGAAAGAAGCAATCTCCCATGCACTTTCTATGGATATCTCAATGACAATGGTGCTATTTAGGTGCAATGGTGAGAATAACATAAGGATAAAACCTACCACCTTCCCTAAAACTCCCAGTGGTGCTTACCTTGTTCTCTCCTGTGACCATTCCGTTTCTGACCAAATGGGATGCCAAGTCTCCCCCTTCTACAAACTCCATAGCCAGGCAGGTATAATGTTCCGTAGAGAAAGAGGCGAATAATCTAGTAAGGTAGTGGCAATTTTCCTTATTGGCCAATAGCAGGATGCGTTGCTCTCGGAGAACACTGGCAAAGAAATAACATCAGTTTCAATACAGGAGAATCATACACAGGACTAGTTCTCCAACTGAGACTAGGACAGAGCCTTTAATGGGGAGGCCCGTTTATAAAGAACCCCCCCCAATATATATAATTTATTAACTCAAAGTAATGGGTTTGTGGTTTATAGTTCCATAGCTGTATTAAGAACCAAATACAATTCAAATATAAACCTACCTGTGACAATTATGATGTGATCCCCAAAATTAATAAACATTAATTTATGTATAGCCTTTTCCTATTTTAAAAGCATCACATGTCTAAAACGACAGGGCAGCAAATGTTATATATTTTTATGGAAAAATATAATATTATTTAAAGCCTTAAATTCAGTCTTTAAAGGAGAACTAAAGCTTAACTAAAGAAGTAGCTAGAAATGTTGTACATGATGTTTTGTGCTTCTGTACCAGCCCAAGGCAACCACACAAACACAACCCTTTAGCAGTAAAGATCAGTGTCTCCAAAGATGCCCCAGTAGCTCCCCATTTTCTTTTCTGCTGATTCACTGCACATGCTCTGTGCTGCTGCCACTTACTGAGCTTAGGGACCCACTCACAAAATACAGTACACATAGAATAGAAATGTCACAATATAAGGCTGCTTAGAAATAAATACAGATAATTACTACATGGCAGCACAGAAACCAGTGCAATTAGCATCAGAATTTAATAATCAGCCCTGTAGCGTCGGCTTATATTACAGACCAACCTAATTTTCTGCTGGATAATTAGTGGTGACCCTTAAGCTTAGCTTCTCAACAGCTGCTCAGAGCCCACTGAGCATGTGAGTACAGTGAGTGTCACAGGCACTTTCCAAGATGGGGACCCCCTGTGACAATTTTGAAGTCCTGGATCATTGCTGCTATTGACAAGCTGAAACTTTAGGCTGGTGCAATAAGTTCACTATATAAAATATGGCATTTTTAGCCACATTCATTTTTAGGATTTGGTTCTAGTTTAAGAATAACTCACCCAGCAAACGCCGTAGGTTCATCCATATAGCTTTCAATAGTCTTAATTGCAATGGCCCTTCCTGTTTTTCTGTAGTTTGCCTTATAGACCTGAAATGAAAAAGTGCAGCGTTTAAACACAATGCATGTTTCATCTTACACACAATTAAATGAATTAGCTGTATATTACTTGTCTGTAATGCATATCTGCAGAACTGGTATTTTAGGGGTTCATTTAATGACAGTTTGCACTGGGCCTAGTAATCCATAGTAACTTATAGCGACTAGGGGATACTGAACTTTATGCAGACTTTTGACATCCCCCATAATGTGCCAAAAGTGTAAGAGAAGAATGTTATGCTATATATTGCTCATGTGTTTCAAGTCCAAAAGGGTTATTTACTAAAGTCCGGTTGGGCTTTTTGGTGCAAAACTCACATTTTTGGTATTTATTAAAGTCCAATGCTGCAAAAAGTTTGAATCCAAAAATCCGGCATCTCAGACCTTTATCTAATCAATGGGAGAGGTCCCTGTCCTATTTAGAAGTTTATGTGGTCTGCACTGAAATTAGCCCAAAAATCTATTTCAGGGCACAATCTGAAAAATGTGGGCTTTTCAAGAAAAAGGCAGAAAGAATTGCACGATTGGGTTTTCGCTCGATTTAATCAAGTTTTTCCCCAGTCCAAATAAATTGTGCTTTTTCAATAATAAATTAGGATTCTAGTTTGGTTGAACTTTTTTTTATCTAAGCAATCAGATTTAAGTAAATAACCGTCCAAGTGTAAAACTCCTGAGTATGTTCATAAAGATCTATCGTATTTAAAGGCAAAGTAACTCACCTTTCCATATGATCCGTCACCAAGAAGTGACTGGATGTTAAAGTCATCAATAGATGGTGGGGTTCCGCACACAAGCTTGAAAGCAAATAAATACACTTGATTAACCCTTTTGTTTGTTTCACTGGTAGAACTTTCACAGTTCTAGACTAAGAATCCTTTGTATAACAGGCAATCTAATGGAACATATATCCACCATCAACAAGACCTCATGCAATATGCCATCCAAAATGGACACCAAGAAAGCAACAGACAGATCTTATATCCATACCTTGTGTGGTTCAGGGCAGTATCAATCCTTTTGATCGTAGTATCAAAGCGAGTATTCTAGGGAGGAGAAGGGAATACCATTAATTTAGGCTCATGATGTCATTTAAGAATAAAATCTCCTGGATGTTTGTTTTAAAATATCAAATATGAAGACTTACCCTCTGGTTCTCAGGATGAGCAAAGCTTAGAAGTCCTGTAACAGAAAAAAAAGAAATGGTTCAGAAAGAAGCCGCTGCAACCACCAGAAGTGAAGTCTGTAGCGTAACTAGATGGTATTGGGCCCCACAGCAAATTAATCTTAGGGCCCCCAACATATACAGATTTTGTCCTGTTTTACCAATATATGTTGAAATTGATCATTAATTAGGGCATCATGGGGAATACGCTGCGTTTGTGAGTGTTTCCAAAACTTCACTACAAATTGAATCTATAAAGGGATGCCAGAGGCGGAGCACCCAAGGAATCACCACAAGAAAGTTTTGAAATAACGCTAATCAGTGTAAAAGTCGTTTGGGGCATCATGGGGAAATGGAGATCTCTAGCCCAATATATATTTAGTATAGGGATCTAACGGTGATGATCATTGTGCTTGGAAAGCAGAATAAAACTCAGAATAACAAATATTTCTTTTAAAAAACTGCACCTGGATGGGTCAGAGCTATTCTCTCGCTATCTGTCCTTTCTACATTTTCCATCTTCTCTTCCTCATTTTTATCTCGATTCACTGAATAAAATTCTGCCCTCTCTTCTTTATTTTCATCTGCCTCCGGAGCAAACACTGAGAAGAGTATCTCGTCCCTATTAGAGTCCTATTCGAATGAATAAAATACAAAGTTTTTAGAGAAAATAAAATGTTAATCATTATGATTCTTTAATTTGACTTCCATTAATGTAAGATGCAAGTTGTGTTTGAAATATTCCAAAACATTTTGTTTCATTTATCTCTGCATCATTCACTACAAAGGTTTCATAAGTCAGAATTGTAAAAATATATCTTTCTAACCCCACTGTCAAATCACTTACAGTCCCCATTTCTTGGTAAGGTAATGTAATATATAGGGATGCACCGAATCCAGAATTCAGTTCGGGATTCAGCCAGGATTCAGCTCATTTCAGCAGGATTCGGATTCGGGCGAATCCTTCTGCAACACCGAAACAAATCCAAATCCTAATTTGCATATGCAAATGAGGGGTGGGAGGGAAATCATGTGACTTTTTGTCACAATACAAGGAAGTAAAAAATGTTTTCCTCTTCCCACTATATGTAAATTAGGATTCGGATTTGGTTCGGTATTCTGCCGAATCTTTCGCAAAGGATTCGGGAGGGGGCCAAATTCAAAATAGTGGATTCAGTGCATCCCTAGTAATATATATATTTTGTTTATATAGATGTGATAAAGAGAATACTAGAGTATGTGTAGCACTTGGTGCCATTAAGCCTCACTATTGAAAGAAGTTCTATAGCTTAGTATAAGCAGTAAATTCGGGGTATCACAGCCTAGGATTTTCCCTTACAAACATTAAAGTCACCGAATCATTTTGGCAGGTACTTCATGTTCATTGCTGTAACTTTGCATAAAAGAAGCTGAAATAAAAAAGAACAAATAACAGTTTACCTACTGAGCATCGGTTTCTACCAAATGCTATTAGGAAATGTACAGATGGAATGATTGGAAAATAGAAGAATCTGACATACGGGGGCAGATTCACTAAGGGTCGAATTTCGAAGTTAAAAATACTTCGAAATTCGACCCTCGAATTTAAATCCTTCGACTTCGAATATCGAAGTCGAAGGATTTAGCGCTAAACATTCGATCGAACGATCGAAGGATTTTTCGTTCGATCGAACGATTAAATCCTTCGAATCGAACGATCGAAGGATTTTAATCAAACGATCGAAGGAAAATCCTTCGATCAAAAAAAGCTGAGCAAGCCTATGGGGACCTTCCCCATAGGCTAACATTGACTTCGGTAGGTTTTATCTGCCGAAGTAGGGGGTCAAAGTTTTTTTTTAAAGGGTAAGTACTTAGACTATCGAATGGTCGAATAGTCGAACGATTTTTACTTCGACTTCGATCGAATTTAACCAATTCGATGGTCGAAGTACCCAGAAATTCGAAGTTTTTTTTATTCTAACCCTTCACCCGAATTTAGTGAATCGGCCCCTCAATGTCATTCCAGGCAGAAATTTAAATACATTCCAGGCATTTGAGCTGCTGGCAGAACATGTTAAGCCTGCAGTAGCCATAGTGATTATTTATGGGATCTGTTTGTGCAAATTACGTGATTTGTGCTGGACGTATTCTTTTACTGGCAATTCTCAACCAACCAGTCCCCAAGTGGTGCCAGACCAAACCCATCTCTTACATTTCACTTCTATAAATGGGGTTTGGATCATATTTGCTCTTAAAGAAACTTTACCTGGAGTGTTCATTCTAATTTGCTCGTGCTCCTCCTCCATCCACTTTCTTTGACTTTCGTTAAGTTTAAATAATACAACTTCATTATTTTCCTTGGAGCCAAAAGGCATAGGTGTGATGTTGCTACTACAGCGCTGTAGTCAGGAGAAAGACAAAAGCATGTTAAGAGTGCTAAAAAATACACTATTTAATAAAACCAAGGTCTACAATGTACTGAAAAGATAAAGCCCATTTCATGAGTATCAGGTTATTGTCAGTACAAAAATAATATAGTGTCAGTAGATTTGTGGTGATTGAGTGTATTGAGTAGTAAGTAGCAGAAAGACTAACTGTACAAAGCTAAAAGTCACTCTAACCCTAATCCTAACCCTATCTTGCAGTTGTAAGACCTGTATAAAGGCAATTTCCCCAGGAGGAAACAGGCTTTTATCCTTCCCAAAAAAGAAACTCACCGGTGGCTCCCAAGCAAGATCTTCATTTTCTATTGAGCAACTTCTCCTTGAATAATCTGGGGGGGAAACAAATAATGGTCATCTCTATGTACCAAACACCATTAGGAACTGTACAGATAAAATGATTGGGCAAAGGGAGAGCCTTTCTTATTGACTAGAGGGGTTTAAAGGCAGAGCAGGAATTGGTTTAATTCCAGGCATTTAATCTGCTATTAGGAAATGATAATGCTGCCTCAGCCAGATACTACTATGGTAACTCTTTTCAGAAATTAGGTGAAAATGTAACAGGCTTCTGCTGTGGGTAAAGTCTGGCTTATAATATTACTAGCAGTTTTAACAAACAAACAAGCCTTCAAGTAGTGTCAGACCAAGACCCTCTGATCAAGAGACCACATTCTCTGGACACTGTAGTAGAAATATGTATAGAACTTTATAATTGTCATATTACTACTTAGGGCAGGCCAAGACCTTACATTGAGAAATGCTCTTCCCCTGCATTTACATTAGTATCCTGTTTCTTACAAACTTTACCTGGAATGATCGGTCTAATAATGTCTTCCTGGATCCACTCTCTTTCTATGTCATCCAGTGAAATGACTTCAGTTTCATCATCTTCCAGGTAGGCAACAGGGGTAAATTCTATGTTGTTGCTACAGACCTATAGAAAGGGCAAATAAAAAAAGAGACTGTTAAGAAAATAAGGAGAAAATAAAACTACTATCGTCCTTATATCTACGCAATCTTCCTTCCATTCTAAGGGGCCAGTGATTTGTGGCTTTTTAGGTTATCTTAGTCTCCAACAAGATCAGGGCAAGCCTATATACAAGGTCACAGTCCTGGTTACCCTGTCCTGCCTCCTCTTTGCGGTGTCCCAGTCTTAGAAATTAATAGGCAGTTAATTTTGGGACAGCTCCACCCTCTGTTTTTTCATTATATCCTTCTATCCTTTCTCAAGACTGTAGCTCTCTGATTGGCCTTTACCCAATTCCTGGTCATAATTAATTAAATTTAAACCTTCTCATCAACTTATTTTCTAGTCATAGATAATTGTATGCTTGGCAACTTTTTTAAAAAAACATCAATTTTTTTATTAAGCACTTGGGTATAAACTTTGGGCACTTCCTAATGAATTTTGGTATTTTTTAACTTAATTTATTCGAGTCCAACCATGAATTGTTAATGAACTGGTTGTTACCATTAATTGGGCAGCAGTCGTTGGGTATATGCACTAATTTGCACTTTATATTTATTTATTTATGAATTGGCTTGGAATTAATCGATTCAGGAAGTGATTGTTTTTTATATATTATCGTTGATGAATTAAAAGAACAGGCACGCACTGCACTTTAATTTAAGTCAATCACCTATCTTATTGGTAGGGGTTGAATCTATCACTAGACACCAATTAATTGTCATAGACGGGGTTTCTTTCTATTTTCTCATTTTTTTGTTCAATAAAAAGAAATAGATCATTGTTTAGTACCAAACATCATTAGAAACTGTACAGATAAAATGATTGGGCAAGTGGATATTGGCCTAAAGGGATTTACAGACAGAGCAGGACTTGATTTAATTCCAGGTATTTGTTGTGCTACCAGGTCATGGTAACTTTGCCATGTACATAAATGTGCTCATGATCAGAGTCTCCAATTCTTTACTAATCTTACCTGGAGTGAGCGGCCTAACGAGCTCTTGCTTATCCTCCATCCATCTTTGACTGTCATCAAGCTTAATGATTTCAATATCTTCCTCTTCCTGGGAAGGAACTGGGGAAAAAAAAAAATATATATAAATATATATATATATATATATATATATATATATATATACACGTGTATATATATATATATATATATATATATATATATATATATATATATAATATCAGCCATAGTAATATTACAGAATGTGTTCTTACAAACATTGAGAATATTGGGTTCTGTGACTGTTCCAATACCAATTATTTGTTTCCGTCACCATATATATCCCAATTGGGTGAGACCAAGAGCCTTTGTCAAAATACCACAATCCCTGTTGGTTTTTAGTAAGGGGGTTCTAATACTACAGTAGGAAATATGTATATAAGGACATACAGTAACTATCACTGCCTAGAACAGCGGAATGCCTTATATTAGAGTGTATTTAGAATTATTTTGCATGTGAGTGATGTATTTAGATGCACTGAGCTGGAAATTAAGCATCTAGGGATGCACAATGTTTTAGGCAGTACTGTGATCATATTTGCACTTTATTTTTCCTTAAAAATCTTTACCTGGAGTAACTGCTTCTTCCACATCTTCTTGGGCAAATTCTGGTTCATCTGCAAAATCGCTACTGCATTGCTATGGAAGAGACAAGCGAAAGTCACAATTAATCAATTATTGTAATTTGAATATTGTATATTGTATTTGTATATTGTGTTGCTCTTATGACTTAAAGACTCCCCACAAACAGTATTGGCTCATGGGTTAAATACCAACCACTAAAGCACTGAGCTCAATAAATGAAAATGCCAATCAGATTCTGCCCTGGAATTGTGTACCGGCTTGTGATTGGCAGATGATTCATGTTCCCAATCCCAAGAAGTTTTCACCCTTACCCTCTTCCTACATCCAAAGAGTCTTGAAATTCTCTTTCTGAGTTTTCTGAGCTTACCAGGCTTCCTGGTTCCTTCTATAATGTAAAATAGAGAAAAAAAAATCTTTATTTATAGGAATTAATAGATACAGTAGAACAGAAAGTGAATACTGTTATGAAAAGAGTACAATGTAGTTTACATACGGTAATAGAAATAATATATATATATATATATATATATATATATATATATATATATATATATATCTCTATTGATTCCTTACCAGGAGCTTTCTCAACTGTAGGTTCTGGGCTCAGTGATGTTTCTTTTGCTTGAATTTCAATGTTGTCCTTAATAAATGAAGAAAAGCAAGAGAAAAAGGCAAAAAATTAAATATAATCCTAAACTGAACAGAAAGGGGCAGATTTATTAAGGGTCGAAGTTTGAGTTGATGGGAGTTAGCCAGAAAATCTGACTTCTGTGGGGTTTTGTGGGCAAAAACTGCCTGCCCCCTGTGTTCGGGTTTAGCCATCAGCAAAGGTGGCAACCCTAATGTCACCATGTGCACCTACCTTAAAGGGATTCTGTCATGATTTGTATGGTGTAGTTTTTATTTCTAAATTACACTGCAAATAATTCACTCTAACGTGTATTTTAGTTGTAAAATTGGTGTGTAGGCAGCCTTCTCAGGTCATTTTGCCTGGTCATGTGCTTTCAGAAGGAGCC